>JASDQU010815418.1:61428-72866 GCA_032191745.1 Picea mariana
CCCCCCCGATCAATCTGCTTTTAACGGTGGGGGGGGATCCGGAATGAAATGGTTTTCTAGTAGGCCCCCTCCACTAACATCGTAGGAATCTATTGCACCAGACTCCCACCACTTACCCCAAACCATTTTACCACTTACCATTTACCACTTTTCTGACATACCCCCACTGCCCCATGACATCATTTTCCACTATCTTTTTCTAATGGTCCCGTCTCATAACTCTGTCAGTCCTTTCCCCCTACTCACTTGTCACAGGTCCCTTAACCATTGTTGGTCCTCAATCGACACCCTCCACGTCATCTGGTCGTACTCGTCACTCGTTTTTACCTGCCATCTCAAGCTCCAAAGGACCCGTTGGCCATTTATTACAGGATAACTTATCCATTAGCCTGTTGATCTATCCCCTGCGTCCAACGGGTATCTGTTTGCTCAAAACTAACCCTTCTCCTCATTCGCCCATTGCTCATCTTATCCGCACACCAGAAATCTTTTCCTTGTCCTCTCTTTGATTCAACCAGCAGCCCAAAACCACAGCCATTCCCACTAACGTTTTTGTTTGAATTGCAGGTACTTTTCAGAGCGATGGTGCCAAAATCCAAGAAAGCAGAAACTGAGGAAAATCCTTTCCTCCCGCCTCCTGTCGACCTCGACAGGATCCCATTAGCCGACAAAGATCATCTGATCTCAGATACAAGGTGTGAATTTGACTTCGCAGAGTTGCAGTTGTGGCTCAAAGACACTTTCTTAGATCAGAGCGATGAAATTGGGCTTTGGGAGTCCAATATTCCTCTATATCTTTTCCCCCAGGTCCATCATTTCCCTGAATTTGCCCTCAAATGCCAGGCTCATTACCTCCCCGACCAGAGAAACATAGTCTCATCATCGGGAGAAACTCTGTTCTTCATCACACCAGAGGCCATTGATTAGATGATGTAGATACCCAGAACTGAATCCGCCTTCCCTTTTAATCTTGAAATCATAACAGAGTTATACCAGAAACTATCTTTCCCTTAGAGAGCCCAGATTTTTGAGTTTTTCCTCCCACATGATGCTCATCTCCCCAAGTCAAATCCCCTGTATCCTTCCTCCATGTTCTCAGAAAAGGGAAACCAAGTCATTTCATCGCTCTATTCTCTGCTTGGTTATCTTTCAGACGAATGTGTGGATGAACCTATATTGGGTTTTCTGTCCATTTTCTCTACAGAGGAAAGGCCCACCACTTAGTTCGACTACAATACTTTCTTGGCAGAGAGTACTCACGAGCAACTTTCAAAATTCGCTACAGAAGGCATGTTCCGGTATTCCTCCATACTGGCTTACATGTTCATCTTCTTTCAAGAAGACAGATTCTCTTTTTCGATGCATAAAATGGACAAGAATGGGAAGCCGCAGGCGGTAACATCTTGGACTTTGCTGCTTAGACGAAATTTCATAGAGTTCAGTTTCAAATAGTTCATCAAGCATTTTTACCACCCAGTGGTGGGCATGCTCAGTGGCAGACCAAAACCAAGAATAAATGAGGAGATTCAGAGGATCTTACACCTCTCAGACCTTGCAAAAATGGGAGATTGGTATCTTTACCAAAATCACACCAAGATCAGAGTATATGGATGCGAGTTAGCTCCATACAAACTGCCCAAGTATTACCCATGAGGATATTTTCCCTGGAGTACATAAGACAAATGATAAACTTAGACAACATACACTTTGTGTCTCTGAAGAAGAAACAACAGTTCAAAATTAAAGGGAAAATAGGGTCTTTTATCTGCAATAACCGAGGCGCCGTGGAAGAGGCAGACAAACTTTTGAAAGAAATGAAGTTCGAAGTTAGTTTCCTGTGGCACTATGATCCATGCGGGATAATTTCAGAGATGAGGGTTAAGAACAAAAATGTTCCATATGTTCATATACCCAAGCTCAAGATAGAAAGGTTCGTGAATCAAACGGATTGGGAGCCGAACACTCTAGAAGAGATAGAACATCATAATCCTTCAGTTACTATCTCGTAAAAAACCACATCACAGGCTCCAAAGGAGAAAAGACACAGGAAGGATACTTCACCTTCTGTCACCGAAGTCTCGAATGAAATTTTCCAATTACATACCAAAAGGCCAAAATCCAGTCATATAACTGACATGGATGGCGAAAAGGAAACCCAATCCACTACTACTATGAAAGGTGATCAGTCACCTCTTATCACAAGCAACAAGCAGATCATGTCCATAGTTTCGTCCAAGAAGTCTATGGATGCTTCACTAGTTGACCAACCGAATAAAGGAGGACCAAAGTTGAGTATTTTTGAGAAATATGACCAGATCAAGAAGAGAAATCAGATGTTGACCAATGATACTTATGCTCAATTTTTGAAATAGACATCAATGACATGACACAGACTATTGTTTTCATTTGATACAGATAAGGGTAGAATGCACATGGCTTTTCCGCAGGCACAGGTGCCCGACCCAAAGGCAATTACTGATTACAAAAGGGAAACATTTGAGTTCCACACCAGAGATGTGCACTCGACCGATCAAATGGATCTGCATAGGCAAATTGGAGAAATGGTTTTCTCCACTTTGGCAAATGCTTCTACTACAACTGCTAAACTACAGGTCTCTTTGAGAAATGTTCAGGTACAACTAAAGTTAGAAAAGATATCATCCTTTGCAAAGGATAACATAATTAAAACGTTGGAAGAATTGGTCCTCAAGATCGAGTATGACCCCTCGAATGTGAAATCATTCGAGGAGATGCTTAAAAAGAAAAATTATGATATAGCATCTTTGAGGAAACAATTGAAAGTGCCACCAACGGAAGATGCACAGACAAAGGAGATAGTTGAGACAGAAGGTGAGAAGGACGAGATGCTCAAGTTGATCATGGAGCAGAACGCACAGTTGAAAGAGATGGAAGCATAACTGGAAATGTTAGTGAAGGAGAAGGAACAATCAATGCCTATGCAGGTCATTCCATTAAGCGCATTTCCACTCATAGGAGTAAGCACAACATCTACAACAGAAATTCCCTCAGTAACTCCACTGACATCTCTAGAAAAGACAACGGAACTAGCAAAATTCATGGGGGAGATGAACTTGCAAGAGACATAAATTAGAAGACTTAAAAAGGAGGTTGAGGACCTTCAGGAACTTAAGTCTTCTTACCAAACCAACTACTCCATGGAGAAACAAACATCAGACAAGCTCAAACAAGAATTGCAGTAGCTTCAAAAGCAAATAGTGGTAGGCAAGACACTTACTGAGGCCAAGGAAAATATCTGGATGGATATCTCCAAATCCATAAATGAAATATGGCCTATGTTGCAAATAATGTTCGAGAAAAATGAACTAGTACAAAGGAGTAGGCAGGCTATTGAGAAAATAAGAGGAGAACTGGGAGAAATGCCCACAGAAGCCACTGAGATCATTAAATTCCTGAATTCCAAAACCAAGGAAGAGTTAGAAGATTTGAAGATTGAAGACAGGACATAAACCATCCTCGAAGTCAAGAGGGTTATGACCAAAAGAGGACTAATGCTACAGTTGGAAGAGAAAGTCCAGACTATGGACACAGGAGTACAAAGATTTTTCGGCAAAATCGAAGCTCTATAGAAGAAAGGACTCCTTAGCTTAAGGGTCCTTAATGACAAGTTAATGACCCTTCCTAATTATAAACAGAGGCTGGCCATAGTGGCCAAAGACAGTTCAAAATTTTCGGGAATACAGGGCAGCATAACGGGCAAGGCGTTCTTAGAAACTTTGTAGCCAAACATTAGCATACAACACGAGATCCGGTTTATTTTCATCGTCAAGCCAACTTTTTCGAAGTATACAGAGATGGATGAAATATACAGAAGATTACTTAAAGTCATCATTCCTAGTCAACTACGATGGGAGGAGATATGCAATCTGATCGAGTAGGAGATGAGGTGTCCAAGTCTAGTCAGCAATCCGATCAGATGAAGTCGTGTAGATGACTTACCAACGGTTTTCCCCAGAAATCAGCATGAAGATTTCAACACATCATCAACAGTTCCTGAATTTTTGTATCTTGTTGAGTTAGTTAGTTAAATTTAGAATCTGCCACGTCCTGATCTTTAATGACAGGATCGTATGTAATTTTTGATTATAAATACTTCAAACTTTGAAGTATGAGGGGTTGATCTTTACGCCCTATAAGCCATAGAGACTGTAATTGTTTATCAAGAGATCTTCCAGTAATACAAAGGGACGTTTCACAGGATTCTCACCTGTTATTCATTGGTGATGTTTATTTTTCTTTCTTAAATGTTTTTCTCACTCAGTCATCATATCGTTTTCTAATCTAATCTTTTAAAAGTAGTGTATGTCTCAGGATTTATCTTTGTATACCCTGTCTCCGAATTTAAAGATCTAAATGTTTATCTTCTGATGTTATAGTGAAGAAATTCTTAAACGCTTCTTTACTTTAATTGATATTCTCATCTTTTCTGCTATCCATCATTTTACTGCCAAAGAATCCAATGAATGCATTACCTTGCCCTGGGAAAAGAATCTATTTAATTCCTGTCTAGATCTCTATTCTTATAATACAAACCCCATAGCCCAATAGATGCGTAAACCCTATTTCAGCCAACTTTACAAAAAAAAAACAAACCATTCAATCTTATTCTACTTAACTAGCCTAATATTTCAAAGTTAAAACATATCTAAATATTACAGAGAGATCCCTCCTTGAAACTGACAGGGCTAGATTCCATTTTCGAAGTGGTTGGATAAAGTTACCTTTGGCAAATTTCTTCTACCCTGACAACCTCTGGGAATTTACTGAGTAATAACATAGTGGCGACCATACTAGGGACTGAACAAACTTTCAATCCCACGATTTCTTTTCCCTAGAAGAAAACTTTATTTCTGAACTAATCGTAAATCCGAGAAAGAGATAATGTTCAGAGGTTGTTAAAAGTTTGTACATAGAAATTTTGGATTCATAAAAATAAAAATATATAAAAAATTAAAATTCTAGCTCCTAAAAGAGCTTATACTCAATCTCACCCAGATCCAGAACCTGCAGTAGCAATTGATAATCCAGAGCAGTTACGCAGAAAGAAGACCGTTGCAGAAGGTTTAGGGAGTCATAGTCCCCTTCACAGGTCCCTTTCTCTTCCAGAGAAACTTGTTTCCCTCCAGGATCTCGAGTTTGATACCACTTTTGAACAAAGCCTGTTTAGAATGAAATCTGATAGCTTTGTGACTGAAACCTATTTAGATCAAACCATACTGCCACCCCAGACCCCTGAAATACTATCTCCCAGGGCTGACCCTGATCAAAGATTCCTTGAGGAATCTAACAAGCTAGAAGTTTTGGTTGCAAATCTCGATCAAGCTATACACCAAGCCCACTTCCAGTAGTCAGTCGAACTTTTTTCCATAACTATTGCTACAGTTTCTGTAAAACCTCAACCCGCTCACTCTGTGCTGACTAGTCCTTCATCCTCTGCATCTTCTGTCACTTCCTCACTCATCATCCATGTTGCTGTCCCACCTCCTCCACCTATCATGGCAGCCATATATGCTCCTTTGGTGTTGGTCGCACCTTTACACGCTATGCCCCAGGACTATCAAACAAGAATTTCACAGTTCGATGGTCTTGGGCCCTTAAATGCACAACAACATGTTGATAAAATGAATGACTATTTTGACTTGCAGGAAGTGGATGAAGTTGACATTCAAATGAGACTATTTGCGCAGAGTCTGACCGGGGATGTTAAGAAATGGTACAAAGGCTTACGTGTTGCTTCTTTGGTCGACCTTACCGCGTTTCAAAGAATTTTCCTGGACAGATGGGAGGTAAAGAAAAATCCTCTCTAGATCTTGTCAAAATACGAAAACATCAGAAGGAACCAAGGAGAGATAGTACAGGACTACTGCACCCGCTTCAACAATCTGTACAATGTGATTCTAGCTGATATCAAAACCCCACAAGGTTTGGCATTGATAAAATTCCCTGACGGTTTCGACGCTGATATGTCATATCAATTAAGGGAAAGAAACTCTACCACTCTGGAGGACATGCAAAAAAGTGCAGTAAGTGTAGAGGCCAACCTTTTAGCCAGAAGGGCATGACAGAGGACGTAAAGGAGAGTCACGATTAAAGAGGAACCTACCACATCCTCTTCTGACGCCAAACTGGATTCCTTAACTAGAGCAATGGAAAAGATGATGGAGAGACTTACTATAGCCGAAATAAATCCTCCTAGAGAGAACCAAGCTGCTCCACAAATTTAGAATCCTAACTTCAAAAGAAATCCTCCTCAAATAAGGCTGAGAGATCCTAGGGATCAAAGGGAACAAAGGGGTCCTGACCAATAGATCAGACCACCCCTACAGGAAAATTATGCTGATGAAGGGGAGGAGACAATGGAAGAATTAGATGACACACATATAAACCTCATGGGCGTTCATGACGACGAAGCCATCTTCCTCAGTCAGGAAGAGCAAGAAATTTTCCTTCTTTCTCAAACAAAGTTAAATGAGGAAGAAGAGGAAATAGAACAACAAGCATTTGAAAAAGCCATTATGGAGGTACATAGGCAGTACAATCTGAGGAGAAAAAAGACAAATGAAAATCCCCCAAAGAGGGTAATTGAAATGAAGAAAACAATCGAAACCAAGAAGACCTCGGAGCCATATACTAAGAATATCCCTGAGAAAGGCAATGTTGAATCTCCCACAAAAATAAACCCTACCATTTTACAAAGATCAACGCAGACGAAGGTTTCATCAACTAGTCAACCAAGTACTTCTACCCAGAAAACTATGGTAGACAGATCAGAATTGCCGAGCCTAAGAAGAGAACCCACTAATTTCAGCCTTGAAGGGGAATTAGCCAAATTGAAGATTCCCATTCCCCTTTCTGAGCTGATGAGTAAGAATGCTTACCGATCGCAAGTGATTAAAGCGCTGAGCATCAAGCCAAAGATAGGCACGAAGGCCTTGACTGTTGGATCAACAAATCATTCGGACACAGTAAATCTTACCGATGATCAACCTGAAATCTTGTTTGGCCCTAAGGTTGATGGTTAGATCGACACTGGTGTTGTCGCTCCTTTTTACATTATCCTTAATATACACGACCTGATTCTACACAATGCTATGTTAGATTTGGGTGCTTATCACAACCTGATGCCTAAAGCAGTGATGGAAAAGTTGGGTCTCAAGGTCACCAGACCATACAAAGATTTTCACTCTTTTGACTCCAGCAAAGTCAGATGTATCGGGTTGATCAAAGACTTATGTATCACCCTAGTTCAGATTCCAGCAAAAAGCATGGTTATGGATGTTGTGGTCGCGGGCATCCCCCCTAAATATGGTATGTTGTTGTCCATGTCTTGTGGGGCCAAGCTAAAAGGCACTTTGTAGTTGGATATGTCATATGCCACCATCCCATTATTTAGACAATAGAGAAGACTGTATAGAGAAACGCTGATGAAATATATGGTCAACAACCAAGAAAAGCCACATAACTACCCTCTATACTCTGCACACTGACCTGGATTCCTTCATCTTGTATAATGATGGCGATATGGTAGAACAAATCGCTCAGTTGGAAGAAGGTGAACTTGATCCAAAAGAAGGCCAAGAAATCACTGAGGCAAAATGAAAGGAAATTGTAATAAGTGAAGAACTACCAACGGAGTTCTTGAGCATGGACTTCAATGGAGCTGTGAGAAAAGAGGGAGTTGGAGCAGGAGTTTGGTTGCACAATAACAAATCAAGGTATTCAAAGAGTCATTCTTACAAACTAAATTTTCAATGCACTAACAACATAGACGAGTACGAAGCTTTGATGCTTAGTCTGAAACTATTGAAGAAGGTTGGTGCCAAACAAATCATGGTAAGAGGTGATTCTAAATTAATTATCAAACAAATTAAAGATGAGTATGCGGCAAAACATGCCAGGCTTAGAGCTTATAGGAATTATGTTTTGGATGCCCTTCAATGTTTCACAGAAATCGATTTGCAGGTGATGCCCAGGGGACAGAACATTTTAGTAGATGGGTTAGCTACGTCGACAGCTACATGCAAGATACCTTTTTGTTCCACTCGCCCATACACAATAGAGGTGAAGTGCAGACTGACTGTCTCAGACAACATCAAATACTAGTAGGTATTTGGGAATGACGATCAAATTGAAGATTTTCTACAATGTAAAAATGATTTCGAGTGTACAAATATAGACTTAGAAAATGATGATGAAGATGTAAGTAAATATGTTTTTGGGAATCATAGTGTAAATAAAATAGATTCAGAAGAATTAAGTGAAGATGAGGTAGATTCTGATGTTTTGTGCTCAAAGAATAATGTGTTACCTAGGGGTTTAGTTCTGTTAGAAGACCTATTTGATTTTAATGATGTGGCGAAAAAACCCAAAATTGAAGCCAGTGGTAAAGAGGTTGAGGACTGTAACATAGGGACCGAGGAGAAACCCAAGATGGTAAAACTTTCCAAATCTTTACCCCCTGAGCAGAAACTCAAATACATTGAACTTTTCAAAGAATATGCAGACATGTTTGCCTGGAGTTATGAAGATTTAAAATCTTATGACACAAGCATCATGCAACATAGGATCCCGATAAAAGAAGAACAAAAACCTTTCAGACATAAAATTAGGAGAATCAATCCCAAGTTACTTCCCTTGATAGAAAAATAAATAAAAAAGATGTATGATGCTAAAATCATAGTTCCCTTAAGATTTTCCAAATGGGTTTCAAATCTGGTTCTGATCCGAAAGAAAACTGGAGAAATCAGGCTTTACATTGATTTCCGAAACCTAAACAAGGTTTCCCTAAAAGACAACTACCCATTGCCGAAAATGGACCACATATTGCAAAAGGTAGTTGGATCCAGCCGAATCTCCTTACTAGATGGTTTCTCAGGCTATAACCAGGTTCTCATTCACCTAGATGATGAGGAGAAAACAACCTTCACATCACCTTGGGGAACCTTCATGTACGTAAAAATGCCCTTTGGTTTGATGAACGTTGGGGTCACTTTACAAAGAGTGATGGACATCGCTTTTGTAGATGATCTTGGCAGATTTAGTTTCATTTTTCTAGATGACGTAACTATTTATTCCCAATCCGACGAAGAGCACTTACAACATCTCATACGAGTGTTTGAGAAATGCAGGAAATTTGGGATTTCTTTGAATCCTAAGAAAAGCCTTTTCGGATTAGAGGAAGGTAAACTGTTGGGACACATAATCTCTAAGGACAGAATTAAGATAGATCCCAGCAGGATAAAAGCCATTCAAAAACTGGAACATCTTAGGAATGTCAAAGAGTTACAATCTTTCATTGGCAAAATAAACTTTCTGAGAAGATTCATACCCAACCTGGCCAAGCTTCTCAGGAACATCACCAACATGTTAAAAAAGGACACAAACATAAAATGGAACACTGTATCCAAGCAGTCTTTTGAATAGGTTAAGCATGCACTCACATAGGCTCCAGTTTTGATCAGTCCTGACTTCACCACAGATTTTTACCTTTTCTCTTTCGCTTCTGAACATACCATTGCAACAGTATTACTACAGAAAAACAACGAAGGGTATGAACAAACCATAGCCTTTTTCAGTAAATCCTTAAGAGATGTTGCTTTGAATTACAAAATAATGGAGAAACAAGCTTTTTCTCTGGTAAAAGCCATAAAAGATTTTAGAGTCTATATTCTCCATTTCCACACAATTGCTTATGTTTTGAATGCAGTAGTAAAGGACATTTTAACTCAGGACAATCCTGATGGCAGAAGAGGAAAATGGATTGTTGTTATTCTAGAGTATGACATAGAGATTAAGCCCACTAAACTGATTAAAGGTCAAGGTCTAGCAAAGTTAATGGCTGAATCTAATTTTCATGCTTTAGATATTAATTTCTTAGCTGTAGTAGATGAACAGGGAGAGCAGGCGACTCCAAGTGTGAAAGAGGTATTTCTGAACTCTCCATGGTACACAGACCTTATATTTGTTTTGCATAACTTACAAGATCCCCATGTTCTGACAAAAAATAAAGCTAGGTTTTTGAAATTGAAAGAATTAAAATTTTTCATTCTAGAAGGCAATCTTTATTGGAAGGATCTTGGAGGTATTTTGTTAAATTGCTTGTTAAAAGATGAAACTAACAAATTCTTACAGGATTTTCATGTAGGAGAATGTGGTGGTCACCTGAGTTGGAAGACCACAACTAATAAAATCCTCAGAGTTGGGTTTTATTGGCCTACACTATTTTCTGATGTGCATAAGAAAGTGACTTCGTGCCATAAATGTCAGGTGTTCGAGGGCAAAAAGAAGCTCCTTCCTTTGCCCCTAAAACCCATCTCTATTGAAGCTCCTTTCCAGCACTGGAGATTAGACTTTATCGGAGAGATACATCCTCCCTCTTCGGTCCAGCACAAATGGATTCTTACTGCCACAGACTATTTCACAAAATGGATTGAAGCTGTACCAAGTAGGCAAGCTACCGATTCTATCATTATTAAATTTCTGGAAAACAATATCTTATCTCGCTTTGGATGTCCAAGAAAAATCATAACCGACAATGCAGCTGCTTTCCGATCTAAGAAGCTCATAGATTTTTGCAACCAGTATCATATCACTTTGGGACACTCCACAGCTTATTACCCTCAGGGAAATGGGCTGGCTGAGTCATCCAATAAAACCCTGGTGAACATTATTAAGAAGACACTATAAGAAAACAAAAAGTCATGGCATAACAAGTTGGTTTTCGCACTTTGGGCCGACAGACTGACCACTAAGAGGTCAATTGGTATGTCTCCATATCAGTTGGTCTATGGAACCGAAGCAGTTTTTCCTACCTCTTTAGGTGTTCCCGTCATGAAACTTCTGCAGGAGATGCAAGCTGAGCCAAACGACTCCCAAAGAAGGATAAAACAGATGATCCACTTGCAACAATCTAGAGAAGAAGTATACAACAAAACTCTGGTTGTCCAGGAGAGCATAAAAAAGATCTTTGATAAAAGAACTAAAGAAGATGACTATGAGCTAGGTGATCTGGTTCTGAGGTGGGATGCTAGAAATGAAGATAAGAGGATGCATGGAAAGTTCGACAGCCTGTGGAAGGGACCTTACATGATTCAGACATTCATAGGAAATAACGCTTTTCTGCTCAGCAACAGTGATGGGACCAATCTGCCAGGAGGACCTGTGAATGGCAGAATGCTGAAACACTATTCACCCCCTCAGTAGAGGCCTTCAGCCACACTTTTCCATTGTACAAATCATTTCCTTTTGCTTACAAGTTTTTGAGTGGATAACTTTGATCAGATGGTTGAAGCCCGTAGAGAAGTCCCTGAGCCACTGAACATTGTCATCAAAATTTTCAAAAATAAAACAAATCAAACAACCAAAGAAACTGTGGAGAAATTTTTTAGAACATCAGGAAG
>JASDQU010815419.1:16724-32466 GCA_032191745.1 Picea mariana
TTTGAAGTTCTTGATGGATGCAGGTCGACCAAACCACAACTCATATGGATATTTATCATTGTTCGGCCTTATATGAACTTTGTTTAGAATATTAATGGTCATGTGAACAACCTCCACCCAGAAGGTTTGTGAAATTTCCCTTTCACTCATCATAGCCCTTGCCATCTACTGAACTATTCTATTTTAGCGTTCTACAACTCCATTTTGTTGAGGAGTACCTGGAATAGTATATTCTCTTTTATTTCCATGTCTGTCACAGAATTATTTGAAATATCTTAACAGAAATTATCCTCCCTTGTATGAGTGAATTTCCTTTAACTTCTTTCATGTATGATTCTCAGCTAACGCCTTCAAAAATTTTAACTTCTCAAACGCATCAGATTTTTCTCTCAGAAAGGAAACCCACGTAAGTATGGAGAAGTCATAAATGACTATCATAAAGTAACGTTATCCTCCAGTTCCTTCCTTTCACGGTGGTCCACACAGATCCATATGAAAAATTTGAACTAGTTTCTCTGAAGATGTGAAACTCTTCGATTTGAATTGAGCACGAGTTAGCTTACCCATTTGACAGGATTCACATATAGAGTTATTAGGCTTAGATATTCTTCGAAGGTCTTTCAGAACGCCTTCATTATTCACTTTGACAATATGGTAAAAATTCAAGTGTCCAATCCTTTTGTGCCACAACCAACTTTCATCAAATTTGTTTAAATTACATTTCTCCTTATCTTCCTTCAGAACATATACATTGTTTTCAGTTCTAACCCCTTTTGCAATCATCTCCCCTGTGTTTACTATCTTTATTTTACAATTCTTGGTAGTGAAAGTGACTTCACATCCTCTGTCACATATATGACTGACACTAAGAAAATTATGCTTTAGACCATTAACAAATAATACATCTTGAGATTTGCTTCTTCCATTACTTAAGCTAACTAGACCTTTACCTCTGATCTTTCCTGGAGCATCATTTCCAAAGGTCACACTCCCTGATTTATTTTCTTTGAGTAATAGGCACTTACTTTTGTCACCTTTCATATGACTGGAGCATCTATTGTCAATATACCAGGTGTCTTTTTGTCTTTGAGATGAAAAAACTAACCCACACTTGTTGTCTTCATTCTTCTTCCAAACCTTGACGTTTTCAGCTCTGTGATTTGAATCTGGCTTATATTTTTTTAAGCGTCAGTATCCAGCTTTATGTCCATAATTATGGCAGATGTAACATCCTGGTTCATTGAATAAAGGATCATAACAATTGTTATGTGTAATCTGCGTCCTTTTCCTAGCCATCACATGATTTGCAGTCCGTGGTTGTTTGTTACTTGGCCACCTCATTCTTTGTTTTGGAAAATATTTATTCCTTGGCTATTTGGATTTCTCATGTCTAAATCTTAAAGAACAATTTACAACTTTGTGGCCAAAGTTAGAGAAATAAAAACAATATCCATAGAAAAAATCTTTGTACCTAGAAAATGGTTGTCTTCTTTGAGTAGGTTGATTTCTTCCATGTTGATGATTTTCTTGAGCAGAGGGTGTATTGTTTTTTTGTTCTACATATTTTGTTCTGGTAGATTTTCCTTCACTCCTCCTTGGGGGTTAATTCTCTTCCTTTGTTTCTGCAGGTTTGTTGTTGTCAATGGTTGTAGTTTGACAAACTTGATGGATTCTTTGTTACTTGGATGACCACTACTTGATCCCTCTTTATAACTCTATCTAGTTTTTAACTTTGTACTCCTTTGTTGATTCAGAATGGAGGCTAATCCTTCTGAGGCTTTAATACTTGTCAGATTCTGATGATATAAGGCCTAAAATTTCTCTAGATCTTTTCTGACAGTCACTACTTCAGCTTCCAAATTTTCAACTTTTGTTTCGGCTTCCTTCAATTGTTGTTTGAGGATGTCTTCAATCTTCTTAGCTTCTTCTAACTTAACCTTCAACAGAGAAATTTCTTCATATGGTTCATTGCATGTTTTCTCATACCTGAGCAGTAACTGTTTTTGTTTTCTTTTCTTTTCTCTGAGTCTATCAATCTCTTCCATGGAATTGACAAGTTCTCCTTCAAGATCTACTACTGCTTCACAATCAATGAACTCACTTCCTGTATATTCAGTGTTTAGATCTTCTAAATCTATTAGCATGATATCATTTATTTTATCTTCAATAGAATATTCATTGCTCTCATCATCTGAGGGATCATCATCATTGTTTACACAAAGTATTTTCTTCTTAAAAATATTCTCTTTATAGACCTTCTTTTGTTTGTGCTTCTCTTCATCGTCATATGTCTGATCCTTTCTTTTGTGAGGACACTTATATTCATAATTACCTATCTTACCACAGTTGAAACATTTGAAGGGTAGTTTACCTTTGTATTTTCCTGATCCTTTCTTCAGTCTTCTCACAAAATTTTCTTCAATCTCATCTATAT
The DNA here is from genome assembly GCA_032191745.1 of Picea mariana. Classification (NCBI taxonomy): domain Eukaryota; kingdom Viridiplantae; phylum Streptophyta; class Pinopsida; order Pinales; family Pinaceae; genus Picea; species Picea mariana. Next base: position 19,159 of record JASDQU010815419.1, read on the forward strand.
CGGAGTCTGTGTTTTTCTCTACTTTAAAAGATGCCTCTCTTGTAGTGGATTTACCTTTGGTGATTCTAATTTCATAAGCAATTAGGGTTCCAAGAAGTTGATCTAGTGTCAACATTTTGAGATCAGCTATTTCCTCTATAGCAGAGACCTTTGAGTTAAATATATTACGAAGAGATCTTAATATTTTCTGGACTAGAAAAGATGCATCTATCGTTTCACCTAGGCCATTCATAGTGTTGACAAGTTCTTCTATACATAAGAAGTACTTACTGATAGTTTCATCTTCATCCATCTTTAACTACTAAAATTCCAGTTTGTGAGTCTGAAGTTTTGCGTCTTTCACCTTTTCATTACCTTCATAACTACTTATCATCTTATCCCACATAAATTTTGTTGAATCACAGTGCATGAATTTGACAAACTTGACTTCAGAAAGTCCACTGAGGATGGAATTCATTTATTTTGCATTAAAGATAAACTCCATCTTATCATCTTTTGAGGCCAAGACTACAGGCTTCACATATCTCGTTTCAACGATATCCCAAACATCAGCAACCAAAGACATTAAATGTGTTCTCATTCCTATTTTCCAGAAGGAAAAGTTTGTTACATCAAACAGAGGGGGTCTATTAGTTGAACTTCCATCATGACTAGTCATGTTCAAGATTATGGATCTACCTTTGATCAAAGGCACCGGATCTGATACCAATTGTTGGAGATATAACTGAGAGGGGGTGGTGAATCAGTTATGTATCTAAGCTTGAAAAATTTCCTCTTATTTTCTAATTCTTTCTAGATTTTTATTTAATGTGTTTCTGATAACTTAAAATGCATAGATATACAATATTTTATCAATCACACAGAATACACATGGACATTAATTTTCATGAGGAAACCCATAAGGGTGAAAAACTCTTCTTCTTAGGATGCCAATCAAGCTCCAAATTTCATGTACATCACAATATTTGAGCTCCAACTCAAATATGAGGCTACAACTTGTAGAGAGAAGCAACTCTCAAAATTATCTAGCACCAACACCCAGGATTCTCTAGCACCCACTAGATGGAAGAACCAACTCCCATAATATCTTCTAGCACCAACTAGAATCTAGAGGACTGCAATCCTCCCTAGCACCACCCTACCACCCTGATTGAATCTTACAAAACTTTACTTACTTGCTTTGTCTCTGGTATGGTATGTTACAGCTCCATGTCTCTTCTTCCTTCTTCAACTTCTATGCTTTGTTCCTCTTATGCATCACTTTGCTTCTATGCTCTTCTATGCTTCCTTCTGTGCTCAAAACCACATGTTGTTCAACTTCATGTTCAACTTCACTTCTTCATTTTATGCTCTGTGTTTCCTCTGCATGCTCTTCACCATGCCACGGATCTCCTCTTCTGGTTATGCACTCCGTCTCATCCTACCCACATGCATCACTTTCAGAAAAACTCACAATCTTCTTTGTTCTACATGTCTTTCTCACACTAAGTTATCTACTTGATCATCATTATAGCTCTTCGTCTTCTCTGGCGGTTATACTGAATATGTTCATCATCAGTGGTCATTATCCAAATATTCTTTTGATTCTCTTCTAGTCGCAACTCTTCGTCTTCTCTGTCAACTATAACTAGTCACTTTTGGCTTCTTTGGCTTCTAAGCCCCTTCCTTCACGTGACCATTGGCAGTGACTAGACGCCTAACCAATAGGATCTTCATGACTCACGACTTCAAGAATCATGGTATGATACATCTTGATTCTCCCAACTCCTTATATCCAAAGTGGAGCTTAGGGATGCTAGCTCCTTCCTCTATTTTCTCTCTCCACGTGACCACTGACTATGACCTAGGGCCAAGCACTTCAGTACTTCACATTTTAGGTGTTTGAATGTGAGCCAACCATGACTTTCCCAACTTCAAAACTCCTTAACTCTAAACTAATGCCTAGCGAGCACTAGCTCCGTTCTCTATATGAACTTGGGTGATGAACTCATGTGACCATACGATTGCATACACGTCCAAAGGTGGTTAAAAACAAACTTTGTTTTTCCCCACAATTTACCTTGAGCCTCCACGTGTCCTTTATCTAAAACCATGGTTTCTATTGTGGCCTTCCCTCAACTCATTAATGTTTGTGCACCTTCAATCCCCGCAATGTGACGGGATCGTCGATCTCACGTTCTTGACGGTGCTCCTAAACTGACGATTCTGATCTGTCCTTTCAAGTTTTGCGGATCAATGACTGTGATTGATTTCATGATCTGGGCTTCAGTAGTTTCAACTCTCAAACTCTGCTTTCCTCCATATGTCAATCTTTCAGAGTTGACAATCCACTGACGTGTGTCCCTCTTGGATTAACAGTACAGATCTCCTTCTGGTCTCCGAACTCCAGAGATTTCAAATATCAACTTCTCATTTCTTATGACTGGATATCTTTCAAAATGGAAGATCTACTGACATCTATCCTCTTTAATCCAACAACTATCCTCCACTCCAGGACTTCACCCTTTGGCATTCTCAGATTTCAGTTTCTACTCACTCGGATTCCCTCCAAGCATTTTACCCGAAGCTTGCGATCTAGTGACACATGTCCTCTCGTAGATCGACGGATCTGAGTTGCTTCGGTTGTTCGGGCTTTGACGATTTCAAACCTTTCTCCTTCACGTTTTCCCAGAGTATTTCCACCTGAATGTGTAATCTTCTAACACGTACCCCTCCTGGTGATCAATGACTAGGGTCTTCTTTGGGTCTTCAATGTTTAGGACTTCGGGACTTTAGTCTAATCGTTGGTGGTAAAAATCTCGAAGTAAAAATCCCGTAGTGCCGTAACTTTCTTACATCACTTGATGATTCTGCACGACCTGAGTAGTTGTCGCGTGTCACTCAAATTCATGATTTACACATACCTAAAATGATGATTCAACTTGACACTTGTCATTATCTGATTTTTCCATGTGTCCTTGGTGACATGGATCTCCTCATGTGACACATGTTCTTCTCCTAGATCTAATGGTTGTCCTAACTCCCGAAATGTATCTTATATCAACAACTGAGAGTGACTTTGAACCTTTGTCTGTCAGGACTTCAGGACATTTTTTTCCTTTCCAACCATAAAATCCTGAAGTGATTCACTTTGGAGTTGTGGAATGTGTGCCACCTATCAGTCTTGATAATGGACTGTCCCTGCTTACTTCGGGACTTTGGGACTTTGACAAGTCCGATCTCCTATGCTCATCCAAAGGATTAACCTTCGTGCATTTATCTCTATATCCAACGACTATTGATCCTTGGCGCTCAAATCCAATGGATCACATCTACACCTCTCCTTTGCACTTCCTCTGGTCACTGGATGTTGATCTAACGGTCATCGAATTTTCTCCATATCTTATGGTCCTTATTCATTTTGGATTTCGGGCTTCGGGTAATTCGACTTTCAACTTGCCAATTATTCTGAAGTGAGATTCCCCGAACAATAAACTTCTCACAAGTTCTTTGTTCTACAGATTCAGTTCTACATATTTAATTCTACATTTTCCTTCACTCCTCCTTGGGGGTTGATTCTCTTCCTTGGTTTCTGCAAGCTTGTTGTTGTCAATGGTTGTAGATTTGACAAAATTGATGGATTCATTTTTTCCTGGCTGACCACTACTTGATCCCTCTTCATAACCCAAACTAGTTTTCAACTTTGAATTCTTTTGTTGACTCAGAATGGAGGCTAATCTATCTGAGGCTTTAATACTTGTCAGATTCTGATGATATAAGGCCTGAAATTTCTCTAGATATTTTCTGAGAGTCACTACTTCAGCTTCCAAATTTTCACCTTTTGTTTCGGATTCCTTCAAATGCTGTTTGAGGATGTCTTCAATCTTCTTAGCTTCTTCTAACTTAACCTTCAATAGAGAAATTTCTTTAGATGGGTCATTGCATGTTTTCTCATACCTGAGCAGTAATTGTTTTTGTTTTCTTTTCTTTTCTCTGAGTCTATCAATCTCTTTCATGGCACTGATAAGTTCTCCTTCAAGATCTACTACTGCTTCACAATCAACGAACTCACTTCATGTATCTTCAAGTTTAGATCTTATAAATATATTAGCATGCTATAATTTATTTTATCTTCAATAGAATATTTATTGTTTTCATTATTTCTTTGTTCTACAGATTTAGATACAGGGTGTATTATTTCTTTTTGCTACAGTTTCATCTCTAGTATATTTTCCTTCACTCCTCCTTGGGGGTTGATTCTCTTCCTTTGTTTCTACAGGTTCGTTGTTGTCAATGGTTGTAAAAAACTTGATGGATTCTTTATTGCTTGGCTGACCACTACTTGATCCCTCTTCATAACCCAAACTAGTTTTCAACTTTGAATTCCTTTGCTGATTCAGAATGGAGGCTAATCCTTCTGAGGCTTTAATACTTGTCATATGCTGATGATATAAGGCCTGAAATTTCTCTAAATCTTTTATGACAGACACTATTTCAGCTTCCAAATTTTCACCTTTTGTTTCGGCTTCCTTCAATTGTTTTTTGAGGATGTCTTCAATCTTCTTAGATTCTTCTAACTTAACCTTCAATAGAGAAATTTATTCAGATGGTTCATTGCATGTTTTCTCATACCTGAGCAGTAACAATTTTTCTTTTCTTTTCTTTTCTCTGAGTTTATCAATCTCTTCCATGGCATTGACGAGTTCTCCTTCAAGATCTACTACTGCTTCACAATCAACGAACTCAATTCATGTATCTTCAGTGTTTATATATTATAAATCTATTAGCATGATATCATTTATTTTATCTTCAATAGAAGATTCACTTATTTCATCATTTGAGGGATCATCATCATTGTTTACACAAAGGATTTTCTTCTTAAAATTATTCTCTTTATAGACCTTCTTGTGTTTGTGCTTCTCTTCATCGTCATATGTCTGATCCTTTATTTTGTGAGAACACTTAGATGCAAAATGACCTATTTTACTATAGTTGAAACATTTGAAGGGAAGTTTACCTTTGTATTTTCCTGATCCTTTCTTTAGTCTTCTCACAAAATTTGCTTCAATCTCATCTATATCGGAGTCTGTGTTTTTGTCTACTTTAAAAGATGCCTCTCTTGTAGTGGATTTACCTTTGGTGATTCTCATTTCATAATAAGTTAGGGTTACAATAAGTTGATCTAGTGTCAATGTTTTGAGATCATCTATTTTCTCTATGGCAGAGACCTTTGAGTTAAATCTATCAGGAAGAGATCTTAATATTTTCTCGACTAGAAAAGATGCATCTATCATTTCACCTAGGCCTTTCATAGTGTTGACAAGTTCTTCTATATGTAATAAGTACTTACTTATAGTTTCATCTTCATCCATTTTTAACCGCTCAAATTTCAGTTTGTGAGTTTGAAGTTTTGCGTCCTTCACCTTTTCATTACCTTCATAACTACTTATCAACTTGTCCCACATAAATTTTGTTGAATCATAGTGCATGAATTTCACAAACTCGGCTTTAGAAAGTCCACTGAGGATGGCATTCATTTCTTTTCAATTAAATCCAAACTTCATCTTATCATCTTTTGAGGCCAAGACTACTGGCTTCACATATCCCGTGTCAACAACATCTCAAACATCAGTAGCCAAGGACATTAAATGTGTTCTCATATTTATTTTCCAGAAGGCAAAGTTTGTTCCATCAAACAGAGGGGGTCTATTAGTTGAACTTCCATCATGACTAGTCATGTTCAATATTATGGATCTACCTTTTATCAAAGGCACCGGATCTAATACCAATTGTTGGAAATATAACTAAGGCGGCCGGGGGGGTGAATCAGTTATGTATCTAATCTTGAAATTTTTCCTGTTATTTTCTGATTCTTTCTAGATTATTATTTAATGTGTTTTTGATAACTTAAAATGCATAGATATACAATATTTGATCAATCACACAGAATACACATGGACACTAATTTTCATGAGGAAAACCATAAGGGTGAAAACCTCATCTTCTTAAGATGTCAATCAAGATCCAACTTTCATGTACATCATAGTCTTTGAGATCCAACTCAAATATGAGGATACAACCTCTGATAGAAAGATACAACTTGTAGAGAGCACCAACTCTCAGAATTCTCTAGCACCAACTAGAATCTAGAGGAATGCAATCCTCCTTAGCACCACCCTACCACCCTAATTGAATATTACAAAACTTTACTTACTTGCTATGTCTCTAGTATGGTATATTACATCTCCATGTTTCCTCTGCCTTCTTAATCTTCTATGCTTTATTTTTCTTCTGCATCGTTTTGCTTATATGCTCTGCTCTACTTCCTTTTGCACTCAATACCACCTTTTGTTTAGATTCACTTCTTCCTTTTATGATATATGTTGCATCTGCATGCTCTTCACCACACCATGGATCTCCCCTTTCGCTTATGCACTCTGTCTCATCCTACCCACATGCATCACTTTTAGAAAAACTCACTATCTTATTTGTTCTGCATGTCTTTATCACACAGATTCCTTTTCCTGGTCATCATTAGAACTCTCCGTCTTCCTTGGTGGTTGTACTGAATCTATTCATCATCAGTGGTCATTATCAAAATATTATTTGGCTTCTCTGGCAGTCACAACTCTTCATCTTCTCTGTCAGTTACAGCTAGTCACTTTTGGCTTCTTTGGCTTCTAAGCCCCTTCCTTCACATGACCATCAACGGTGACTATACACCTAACCAACAGGCTCTTCGTGACTCGCGACTTCTTGAATCTTGGTATGAGACATCTCGATTCTCCCAACTCCCGACATCCGAAGTAGAGCTTATTGATGCTATATCCTTCCTTTATTTTATCTCTCCACATGACCACTGGATGTGACCTAGGGCCACTTTGGTACTTCATGTTTCGGGTGTTTGGATGTGATCCAACCCTAACTTTCCCAACTTCTGAACTCCCAAACTCCGAACTAACACCTAGTGAGCACTAGCTCCATTCTCGATATGACCTTGGGCAATGAACTCATGTGACCATGCGATTGCGTACACATCCAAAGGTGGTTTAAAACAAACTGTGTTTTGCCCCGCAATTTACCTCGATCCTCCAAGTGTCCTTTATCCAAAACCATGGTTTCAATTACGGACTGCCCTCAACTCATCAACGTTCGCGCACCTTCAATCCCCTCAATGCGACGGGACCATCGATCTCACGATCTTGATGGTGCTCCTGAACTGATGATTCATATCTGTCCTTTCAAGTTCTGAAGATCAATTATTGTGATTGATTTCGTGATTTGGGCTTCAGGAGTTTCAACTCCCAAACCCTGCTTTCCTCTGTACGTCAATCTTTTGGAGTTGAAAATCCACTGACATGTGTCCCTCTTGGATTAATGATCGAGATCGCCTTTGGGTCTCCAGACTTCGAAAATTTCAAATCTCAACTTCTCATTTCTTCTAAATGGATATCTTCCAGAATAGAAGATCTACTAACATCTGTCCTCTTTAATCCAACGACTCCTCTGCTCTGGGATTTCTCCCTTCGACATTCTCATATTTTAGTTTCTCCTCGCATGGCTTCCCTCCGAGCATTTTACCAGGAGCTTGCGATCTAGTGACACATGTCCTCTCGTAGATTGACGACTCCCAACTACTTCGGTTGTTCGTGCTTCGACGATTTCAAACCTTTCTTCTTCACGTTTTCTCGGAGTATTTCCTCCTGAATGCGTAATATTCTGACACGTACCCCTCCTGGAGATCAACGACCAAGTTCTTCTTCGGGTCTTCGGTGTTCGGGACTTTGGGACTTTAGTCTAATCGTTGGTGGTAAAACTCTCGAAGTAAAACTCTTGTAGTGACGTAACTTGCTTATGTCACTTGATGATGTGGCACGACCTGAGTATCTTCCATGTGTCACTTAGATTGGTGATTTACACATACCTGAAATGTCGATTCAACTTGAAATGTGTCATTATATGATTTTTCCATGTGTCCTTGCTGATGTGGATCTCCTCATGTGAAACATTTTCTTCTCCTGGATCTAATGGTTGTGCTAACTCCCGAAATGTATCTTAGATCGACAGCTGAGAGTGACTTCAGACCTTCATCCTTCGGGGCTTCGAGACTTTTCGTTTCCTTTCCAACCATAAACTCCTGAATTGATTCGCTCCAGAGTTTTGGATCGTGTGCCACCTATCAGTCTTGATGATGGACGATCCCTTCTTACTTCAAGACTTTAGGACTTTGACAAGTCCTCTCTCCTATGCTCATCCAAAGGCTTAACCTTCGTGCATTTATTTCTGGATCCAATGGTTGTTGATCCTCGACACTCAGATCCAATGGATCACATCTATACTTCTCCTCTGCACTTCCTTTGGTCATTGGACATTGATCTAACAGTCGTTGCATTTTCTCTAGATCCGATGGTCCTTATTCATTTCAGATTTTGGGCTTTGAGTAATTCGACTTTCAAGTTGCCAATTCTTCCGAAGTGAGATTCCCCGAATAGTAAACTCCTCGCAACTTTTGACCTGAATTTTTTTTGTTTGTCTATCATGTTCTTAGTTTGATGGCTAATTATATCTACGGTGCTTCTCTTCTAGCTTATCCTATCCTTCCACTTAGAATGATCCAGCGGTTGTCGGGTATTCGAGATTGGTGATCCAACGGCCACTTTCATTCTTTCTCCTGAGCTTTCTCGCCTTTTGCTCTGCCTTCTGTTATTTCCATCAATGACAAACACACTCTTCTTGTAAACATGCCAACAATCTTTCCATGGCTAGAGTGTGTACTAGTCCATGCAAATATACCTCTTTCTTGGATCAGGGGGTTGGTTGGTTTGAGGACCAATGAACAATTGAATAATCATCTCTATGGTTATATGAAAAATTTTCATCTCTTCCTTACTAACGTTGATTGAGTAGTACTCTCTCATCATAGCCCTATATGTATATATATCAGATAAAATACCACGACATGGTCAATGGAAACAACAGTGTTTTCAAGTGAAATTTCCAATGAAAACAATAATGTTGTCCAATAAAATTGTCAATGAAAGAAGAAATATATATCTATTGTTCATAATCTCACCAATTAGGTTTTTGAATTCATCTAAACATTGATTGGTTTCGCTATATGGATCTTTTAGGGATGATTGGGGGTTAGGGTTTGGGTTTAGATCAATGTGTTCTACATACTAACTAGATAAAAGCTGCATTCAAAGTATATATATATATATATATATAACAAATTACATGTATCTAATTTAACAAATATAAAAATGTGATTTGGAATAAAATCTAGCTAGAAATGAGATCTTCTCTATAAAAATGGTCAAGTTCTAATGATGCCAACCTCCCACCTACTTGTCCTCACCAAGTTCGCGTATAAGAAACATAGAAAAGGGTGGATGGTTTTGTTTTAATATTTTTGTAGATAGAAAAGGATCAAGTGTTTTTAATTTGTGCATGATTTAAAAATGTGCATGCATTTTAACCTGCACAAATTCCTTTCATATATAAAAAATTAATGAATCCAACTATCCATGGGAAATTGACTACATAGAGCTTCGAGACAAATATCAATGATATTTACACAAGGATACATGTACATTATTGAAATTCACAATGAGTGTGCATACTCGTGGCAACGAATTTGGAAACAAACTTTGTGCATCCACCCTTACCAAYGAATTAACTAAAGTACATKGTTTTCTCTTACAAATCTACCCAATACTATTTTTTCATAACAATTATTATAAAGTTCACACATTATGACTATCTCTAATGCTTGGAAATCGTAGATTAGTTCAATAAATTATTTCAATTTTTTGGAATATTGATTGGAGTAATCAATGGATGGAAGAGATCCCTTGTCCCACAAACAAAGAGGCCTCATAAATCAATTTGATGTATGGCTCCATTGTGACCTTAAATTAAATTATTATTATTATAATGCAAGACTTTCATTTTAATCTATACACCATTCTAATATAATATATTATACCTCAAAAGTATGAAGTAATTTAAATATACAATTTTTTTTCATATTTGAGGGCTTACATACATATTTTACAATTTTATTGTGGGCCTTAAAAGTAGAAGTATATTTAATGTTTTTGTTTCAATCATAAGTGTTATGATCAACGATCAAAATTGAAACCTTCTTAGCCCTTCCAACGGGTTCAAACCCATCCTAGAAGGATAATTCAAAAAGAACCCTTCATATTTAAATGTCAATTTTTGAAATCGATTTTTATTTATGAAGGACAAGAAATATCATAAAAAGAGAAATAGATGGTCATATTTTCAATAACCCATCCATGTCCTCGCTTCCAACGCTTGGTTGGTCACGAGCATTGCTTTACCATGCAATACTTCCCTTTTTTCATCTAAAAACTAAAATCATATTTATTCTAGTTGGCTCTTATATATTCCATGGTGTATCCTTCCACAATGGTAAATACATCACATTTCTCACACCTATATAAATAGCATACCATCGTATTGGTGTATGTTATATTTTATGTGTCACTTAATGAAAGCTTCCCAAAGAAGCTTATCCACCGTCTCTTTGTGAATCAACACTTGTATTCATGTGTTATGATCATTTTTTATACTTGTCAATGTGGGAACTGACATCAAATTTAGTTTATATATTTCATGTTTTTGGATCCCACACATGCCATCATACCATATTCTTTGTTATCTTTGCCTCGGACACTCGCCATATAGTCATTTCCTTTGTTACCTTTTCCTCCACTATTGGCTCTATGAAACAACAAAACAACTATTCATAGACTATAGGTGTAAATTGTAATGACATTCATAGCTTCTTAATAAGGTTAATTAGAAATGAGTTATTGAATATCAATTTTGAAGAGAAAACAATAGAAATTAATAAAACCCACATGTAATATCTCTTTTGTCATGTTCACATATTACATCTCACTAATAGTATCAAGCATGTTGATTCATACTTATTTTATTTCATATATAACTCTATATGTTTTCTTATTAAAATTGATGACATGGTTATAACTTTGGTATTTATGGATATTATTTTATCACGTTGGCAAGTTTCTCAACCAATTAGTATGTAATTCATGGCATCCCCACTAATACAATAGATAATTGGAACAAAACACATAACTAAGAATTGGATGTAAATCTCTCAACAATCCACCAATCTTGTACAAGTTTAATCAATATCATTATAAAGGTAACTTACAGTTTTTCATTTTTAAACAAAAAACTATTTAATGATTACATTTTCAATTAAAATCTCTATTATTAGCTTCGTGAAATTTTCTAGCTTATATGTTCTTGATTAAATTTAGATATGAACTTGCACAAAATGAACCTTGTCAACATCATAAAACCTAAAATTGGGATTACAACAATCAGAATAGTGATTATGTTCATTCAATTTATAGCAATATCAAATCCTCACACTTTTGTTCTCCAAAATGTATGGTCATTACTGTTTTTCCGATTACATGCATCATTATCTATCACACTCTTTTGGTTTCTTCTTTTTTCTAGCAACATTGCCATTAGTGTGACGATACTTTGCAAATTTTTTGACAATGACCCATAGGTATCTTCTCCTTGCCTCAACCCAAGCCCGAGACCAAGGACACGTATCATTTGTAGCATTATGCTTAGAACAACATTTTTTAAGTTGGGTGGAATTCATAAAAAACTAGGAAAAAGGTAACATAATTTTTATCATTAAACTTATGCAATAGGGATTATGCTCTGCCATACCACGCTTTCATGCATTTTTGCATGGTTTGAGAAATAAAGTGAAAAACCAATATTCACACTAAAAATAATGCACTTGGTGGGCTTGATGAGTACTTTCCTTTAGTTTCATGTTTCTATGGATCTTGGAAAGCTCCAAATCATACACATCTTAACCTAAATAATAATCAAGGGATGCATTCATGTTAGATTGTCATGATTCTAGAGGCCTATAACCCAAGTAGAGTATTTTCAATTTTTTATAGTATTTTGATAGAGTTATCACCCTTCAACAAAGGCCTCAATATATACTACAATTTATTCTTTTATAATGATATCTAGAATGAACATGAATCCAATAATTAAGGGGTGACTGCAAGCTAATGATGGTCTCTGATGACGCGTTAGTGGAAATTCAAACGTTGAAAAACAACAATCTGTTAACTTGGAGGAATTATTCAATGTACTTTGACAATGAATTTGAAAATCATGTAAGAAGATGAAACATAAGAAATTAAGTTAGATTTCTAAATATACAACTTTTATTCATAGAAATTGCGATTAACTATGTCAAATTTTATTTTTTCTAACAGTGGTATCTTACTTTTCCAACAAAATATAAGGTATATGTTTTTTTTCGTGCAGGTGTTGAGTACCTTAATGATGGAATTTCATTCCAAAAACTTGTATACGTTTAGAGAACCCATTTTTCTTGTGGCGTGTATTTTTTGGAAATTTATAATATTAATTTTATATTTTTTAAAAACTATCAAAGTCAACATATCCCTGAAATTACAACATCTTTTGTTCATGTAGGATAAGAGGGTCTTAACATGTTTAAACAAATTTCTTTTTTTTTAGATCATAGATATCAGTCTCCTCTAGTTCCACATATAAATCATTTGATAAATGGTTAAGTTGACAAAAACGTTATATAGTAGAAATAAGAGAGGCATGTATTCTAAGATTTTTATATATGTCAAGAAAAAAATATATTAAAAATAGTAAGCATTATTAATTTCTAAAAAAATCGTATATTTGGAATCTACACATCCAACTCTATCTGTGTCTATAATTTCGTTACTAACTGAAATGTTGAGCCTGTAGAAAAATAACATCAAAAACAAAGATATGGAGATAAATTCATAAAAATGAAGGTTTTTATGTATTTGCACACTGAACCACTAGGTTTTTCATCCCAAACCTAAATCTGAGGCAACCAAATCAAAAAACACATATCCTAGATTTGTCACTCCCTCCCGAAAAAAAATTGAAATTCAAATAATGTTTGCGCTTTAGGAACATGCGTGTTCCTAAAGCCCACACACATTTCTAAAGCCTGTGAGTGTTCCTAAAGACCGCACACATTTCTAAAGCCTATGAGTGTTCCTAAAGCTCATGCGCATTCCTAAAGCATGCATGTGTTATTAGAAACTAGAATGTGCATGAGTTCCTCTTAAAACAAATCAATTCCCTCTCTCGCTCTCTCCCCCACCTCCCCTATGCCCCTCCGTCTCTCCCTCCCTCCCTCTATCTTCCTCTCTTTCTCTTCGATCTTACTCTCCATATCCCTTGATGACTCTCTCCCCACTCTCTCTCCAT
>JASDQU010815420.1:16279-35079 GCA_032191745.1 Picea mariana
AAAAATGGGTCACCAAGCTATTTGGCTATGATTATGAGATCATTTACAAGAAAGGAAAATAAAATGTGGTTGTTGATGCTCTTTCTTGGAAATATGAAGAAGAAGGGTCCTTCTTTTCCCTCTCCTTCATTGTACCCAATTGGCTCCAAGATTCTCATCAGGAATGTTGCAAGATCCCAAAATATCTCGCCTGATCCATCAATTGCAAGGAAATTCTCCAGCCTCTCTAGGGTACTCTTGGAACAATAATGATCTTCACTACAAAGGTCGTCCATATTTAAGCAAACAATCACAACTTAAATCTATGGTACTTTCTAAGCTTCATGCTTCACCCACCATTGTGAATTACCGGTTTACCAAAACCTATGAAAGGGTCAAACGTTCTTTTTTTCTGGGATGGTATGAACTAGGAAATCCACACCTTTGTAGTTGAATGTGATATATGAAAATGAAATAAGGGGGAAACATTCAAAGCCCCTGGCACAATCCAACCCCTTCCAATTCCCCCTTCTATTTGGCGAGATATTTCTATGGATTTCATTGTGGTCCTCCCTAAATATGGCAACAAGACAATCATCATGGTGGTGGTTGATCGTCTTTCCAAATATGCTCATTTTTGTGATCTACAAAATCCCTTCACCGCATCCAAAGTGACCCAAGTTTTCATGGATAATACCTTAAAACTTCATGGCATGTCACACTCTATTGTCTCTGACAGGGATTCCATATTCACCAACAATTTTTGGCAAGAATTGTTCAAGCTACAGGGCGCCCAATTACATCTCATCACCGCCTATCATCCCCATACTGATGGCCAAACTGAAATTGTCAACAAGTGTTTGGAAACATATTTAAGGTTTTTTTCATCTGACCACCAGCATCGGTGGGCTCAATGGTTACCACTAGTTGAATGGTAGTACAACACATATTACCATACAACCACTCACGTGACTCCTTTTGAAGCAGTATATGGACAAAATCCACCATCGGTTCTCTCATACATGCCAGGTGTCTCTAAGGTTCAAGAGGTTGAAAAACTATTACAGTACATGAGGCCATTCTTCGTACCCTCAAAGACAATTTGGTGATGGCTCAAAATCGCATGAAGCAACAAACCGATCAAGGTCATTTTGAACATCAATTTTTTCAAGGGGACCATGTGTTTCTTTGTCTGCAACCTTATAATCAGAATTCACTTAAATATGAACATTTTCATAAGCTTGCTCCCAAATTATATGGTCCTTATGTCATTCTCAAGCATGTGGGGCCTGTCTCCTACTAGTTAGCTCTACCTAGAGATTCTAAGATCCATCACAATTTTCATGTTTAATGATTAAAGAAGGTGATTGTAACTAAGTGATAAACTCAAACTCGTCTCCTTGAGTTGGATGAAGAAGGTTCCATTTGGTTACAACCCCACATAGTCTTGGACCAATGTGAACGTCGTCTTCATCAATGCGCCATATGGGAAGTGTTAGTGCAGTGGAAAGATACTACTCCAGAAGATGACACCTGGGAGCCTGCTACCATTCTACAACAATTTCCTCATCTCAACCCTTGAGGACAAGGATTTTTTTCATGGGGGAGGGCATGTTAGGGCCCTAACCTCCCTAACCCCCCATGTAGGTAGAATTATTTTTCATGTAATAAAGGATTACATTAGTTTATAAGGCCTATTTAATGAATGAAAACAAATCAATGTAAGAATACCTAATATAAGTTTTTGCTTCTAGAAATATCTTCTGCTAGAAGGTTTTTTAGAAGATATAATTAGTATAAATAAGAGTAGGAGGCATGAAAATTTTGTCTTGAGAATTATTGTAATATAGCACTGCTATACTTGAGGTTTCCCCCTCAAATAGGAAAGTGAACATTGTTTCCTATCAATAAAGGCATTATTTTTGTGTTGTGGTTTCATATACTGTGTTGTTCCACTGCTATTTTCTACAGTATTTATGTTTTTATGTTATTATAATAGATCCGGTACCTTACAATGGACCTCCCATATGGATTTTTATAGTGTACACATCATCACAAAGCACTCAACTCGTCCATGCATATGCTAACACTTGTCCACTTCCTATTGGTTAGATTATGTCATCTAACGTCTTCTCGATGTCACTCTCTTTGCATTGAACCTTAAGGTAAAGGGTGGAACTTTTCCCTAGGAACCTTTCCATATCGAGATACTAGCTACCATCCCACCAAGATTTTATAGCACCACATACTTGCTATCTTACCCCCCAGATGTTTTGGGCATCGTCCCACCAGGTGTTGGGATACTGGGGCTCTCCCAAGGGAAAATGAACATGAAGATACCTTGGGGTCCTCGTATCCTAGGTGTTGGTATTCCTCCTATGATTTGTCTAAAATATCTATGGTTTGTATTTCCTTAGCATTCAAATCCAATGGCTGAGACTGGAGGACATTGTGTAAAGTTATAAGTCCAACATGGCCCACACTCGATTCATAGAAAAACCGTCTACTGACATGTGTCACATCTGAACACACAAACTATTACATGTATAATTCTCATCATCATGACATCATTAACTTTGTAGATAAATGGGGTAGGAACATTGTGAGGGAACCATGTCCACTAGGTACTGACATATCGGGTCTTCCCAAAGGAATTAGACTTGGAAGTCTTTCAGGGTCTGGTTCTCCGAAACCCTAGAATGCTAAACCCCTCCTAAGTTATTTTTATGATATCGATGTCCGAGATCTCTCGGACCATAGATCTGATGGATGTAAATTTAAAATGCTAATCCTATTCCTTCACACCAAATTGGGCCCATGCTCGACATGTGGACTTGACGCGTCATGCTCTTGACATGACACGTCAAAACCTAAGTCTACTAAGATGTTATAGTGTTAACACATGTCTGTTGATGTCATCACGTCTTCCAATTTGGCACAGATCTCCACACATAAAATATGGATTCACTTGACACATGGAATCTCTCACATCATGACATGTGGATCGACTAATGTGTGACATGTGGACAAACCAATGCACAACACATTACCCCCGGGTATCTAGGTATATGGGCCTTCGAAGGTAGAGAAAGGAATGACTAATGTCTAAGGTTTCGATGTCCTGGTATGCCACGTATCGACCCTCCAAGTTCAATGGTGGATATATAGTTTCCCCCAAATCCAAAGACTATGGTTGGAAGGAACCCATCAAAGTTGTTTTGGCAGTTATTCGTGAAATGGGACAGGGTTTGAATTGAGAGATGGAACCCTGCTCTCGAGTATCGACTTGTCAAGAATTTCTCACAACTTCCACAAGGGATCCCATGACACTTCGGGGATTAGATATCCCAGACACCATTACCCTATCCTCAATTCCCAAACACCCAGTTCGATTGGACGACCAATGCTCTTCCACCTGTCAATCCAATGATGGTTAGTTCTTCATGGTTTTCTTGGTAAGTTTAAAGGTTTACAAAGGGTAGTTCAAGACTGACATCCTTTACAGGTTCCTTCTATCAAAAATTATTGTACTCTTTCAACTCTTAGACCCTTAAATGGCACCTTGAGCCTTCTAAATATTCCCTTCCAGGATTGAAAGGATACATAGGGTCTACGAGCCTTCTTTGGCCTCTTACACACACATGATATTTACAAATAAATCATCACCCCTTTAAGGAGAATCACGACACATTGTTCCTCTCAAAAGTATTTCCACAATTATTCAACACAAATTATGATGCAAGTTTTCTCCTTCCAAGAATATCTTAGGACCTGATATTTTAACCATTGGACAAGACTCCTCCCAAAATGATCTAGGGCTTTAGTAATCTAGGGAGTAACCATCACAATATAAGAAATTAGACACTCTTTTCTTCAGATGTTCTATGAATACTTTCACTATTAAATATTCACTACTAACATATTATGTGTGTGTGTGTAACTCCCACAAATAGGCTGCAAACACCCAGTTATCCCTATGTGGCTATCCAAAGTCTCAAACAATATCCTACACCAACTTTTCACAGGAAAACAGAGACAGTTGGTGAGTTAAGGCATCAACATAATTAGTTGATATTGACAACACGATACTCTTTATAAATCTGATTAGGTTTACCATACATTTTCACCATAAGAAAAATTCAATGCTTGAAAAACTAAACAACTTAATTATGTCTCAAGAAAATACACCAACACATGAATTATTCATCCCTTTGAGCATAATGTATTCACTTTAGTTTGTATGTTAGGAACCAACTCCTTGAGAATGATAAAAAATCAATGAATAACAATCCACTTCAAGGGGGAAACCTCCTTTGACAATATATTCAATATACAAAATGAGATATGATCATTATAAGACTATGTCTCCTTGGTATGCATATATATGATACAAAGGGTACAATTATAATGAAAGGGTGCAATGTAGGGTTATATCCTACATACAAATATAACACTAGAAATGTAATAATTCAATATCTAGGGCTTTGTAAGACACCCAACACCCTAAGTACCTCTTTAAAATTTCACTTTCCCTCAACTATCTCAAAACATTTTCTTAAGGGAACCATCGTCTCCTACTCATCGAGAGCTTTCCAATGACTATCACCATGCTCAAATTTGATCCCTGGAGAAAAAGTTATAGCCTTCTAAAGCTCTTAGGCCTTCTTTGGTCAAAACATACAATGTCCATGTGGCACCCTGTTGGCCCTTGACCAGGTTTTGAGGAAACGATGGTCATTTTTAACCATTTTGGGGACTTTGACAGGCTAGTCAAATACGGAGAGCCCAGGCGAAGCGGGGATCGCGGGATCTCACCCATTTTGTGGGTTTTTTGGATTTTTAGTGTTTATGTAACGAGTATGGGATGTTGGCCCATGGGGTTACCCATGCTTAGGCCCCTTTTTTTAATGTATAAATAAGTAGCTAGGTGATGGAAGTAGAATTGTTAGTAGTGACTAGTCATTATTTGGCTTAGTGCCTGACTAGTTGGCTTTGTGCATGAATGTGTTGAGACTTGCAGAGATAAGTGCAAGCATTTTATAAGTGCTTGGTGTAGACCAACTGTGTAAGGCTTTGTGCTTTGATCTAATTCGGGGAAGGAGGATCTAGCGAGGTGTGCACAGATCTCCTGTCCTTTGCGGAGTAGGATCTGTGGCTTGGTGCATGTAAGAAGATTGGAAGAAGCTAATAAAGAAGAAGAATAGTTGGTGGAAGTAGCCCTACACTGGGGTGAACCATGTATATCCTGTGTTGATGTGATTTGTGAAATATGTTCATGATGTTTATGTTTATATTTTCTTAGTGCACTGTTCTTGATGTATGATAGACAAATTTGTGGATGCTTAGTGTTTATGATGTAAATGAATGTTATATCTGCTCTGATTCTAGGTGATAAAAGATTAGATGTACTAAATTATTAGATGTGTTTTACTACACTGATCTGCAGTTAGGGTTAATTTGTGATGTGAATAAGAATCATAAATTAATGCACACTATTGGCTAAGTGCTCTGTTAAAGCATGTAATCATAGATCTGTGTCCCGTCTAGGATGTAGACACTTGAGTCCTGCAACACCCCCTGCCTCTACCTCGAGTGAGACTTCATCTGCTTCACAGGTGTTGCCGAAAGGGTCGGTAGTGTTGGCATCCAATTAGCATTTTTACCCTATCCTTATAAGCTACCTACACCAGTGTTTTGAAACCCTTGATTTGCGTCGCAATCCTTGGATAAAATAACACTATTATTTCACGCATTTGCACACCTGTCTTTGTTCTTGTTTTCACGACTGCAAGCGTGAAAAATTTGATTTCGAAGTCATATTAAAATTGTCACTGGATTGTTATGGTCACTCTTGTCTATATGTTCATTGCATTTCCAATTTAGTTATGGTTATACAGTTGGCAAGACTCCAAGATTCTTTACTCATTTGGCATTTTTGTTGTTAATATGATTTCAATTTTTATGTGACTATGATGATTTCCTAAGGATTGTGATTCAATCGTTGATTTATTGGTGGTTTGATGTACTTTGATCAAATTCATTGGCACATTGGTTTCATGAAAACTCATTGACATTATGGATTAGACCCTTGGTGCAATCATACCACACAATGCATATTTGTTATGATCGAACCCTTAGTGTTGATTTCGAATCATTGTTTTGGTTTTTAAAACTATGCTAATACTATTGTTTGCGCAAATGTTTGGTCGACTTACCATAGATTTCATTAATCCTTTGAATGGAATAGTTTTTGACATATGAAATAGTGATTTGAATCGCTATATGCACCGTCGGTTGTACTGTGGGAAATGACTATTTTGCATGGGCTGAGCTAGCTCCACCACCTTCGCACATTCAGTCATTAATGCCTTCCCCCTATCTCGGGTTAACTCTGTTGTTTTCGGGTAAGCCTGTGAGGTATCAACCCTGCGTATACTCTGTTCAAACCCTTTCCCATCCACCCGGCTCGTTGTGTGTTCCCGTCTATGGCACCTGTGGTGCGCATAGAGCCAAATGGTAGCCAAACACTCTTGCTTTTTGACAATGCCCGTAAGGATTTAGAAAATGGTGGTTGGCTGGTGTTTATCCAAAGGTTCAAGGGTTTCAACCTTTCGGTTGCCCAACAATTCGCCCTTACCTTCGACGGTTACAGGGCTAAGGTCAGAGACATACAGCTCGAGCTCAATGAGGATTTTCTAAGTTCGGCTACAGGCTTACCAGCCACAGGGCAAAGGTGGTTCAAAAACTCCAAAGTAGACGAGGTGCCGTGGCTGCTTCTATTCACTTCAAGGAAGGTTGTTTCCTGTGATAGAGGTATGCCTATCACTACCCTCAAACCCAGGTGGCACGATCTTTTGGTAATTGTTAAACAGTTTGTGACCTGTGAAGGTCGGTATGGCTTGGTATTTATGTATCATCTTCGGTTATTGATGAATTTTATAGGCTACCCTCTAAACATGCCACATTATCTCTTGCGTAGTCTTTACAAGATGTCTAAAAGATTCAAGCGTGAGAAGGTTGATAGCAGCCTTTTCCATCACGGCTTGATTAAACTCATTGTCATCCACCATTTGAGCCTTAGTGGTGATAGTTGGCAAGCCTTCCTGACAAGGAATGGCTTTGCCACTCTCGAGTCTGTCCAAGTGGACAAGGTTGTTGTTACTGAAACATTGGTTGGAACGGCCATGCCACTTCATATCCTTCTACCCCCTGTCAAACCCTCGGATTTCCCTGACATAGACCTACCCGATGTCATAGCCAACCCATGTACTAAAGACAAGATAGAGCTCGTCAAGAAGCCTGTGAGGAAGAAAGGTAAGAGTGATACTACTGTCAACAGTAAGGGGAAGAAACATGCCCAATTGATATCAAGATTTTCCCAGAATAAGCCTAAGCAAAAAGTTGATCAAAAGCCAATAGTCTTGAGCGAGGACTCGGACTCCGAAATTGAACGATTCCTGACTGAGGAATACCCCTAATCTCATAGCCTATGCTCTAAGGAACCCTATGACTATGTCTCTAACTTACCTCCTTGCCTCAAAAATGATCCAAACTACCTGGGACTCAAGTTGCACAAGGAAACCCCTGGTAACTTGAACAAACCCTCGCCTATGGTTCCAAAGCGTGATAAATCACCATGCACCCAATGTAATGCTTGGCTAGAGCGTTATTACACCAACGTTCCCCTATTGCAATCAAAGATCAAATTGTTAGAGGAACGGGTGATAGTGCTAGCGAAGGAGAACGATAGGCTACAAGCCAACGAGAAGAAACAAAAAACCATCAGTTCAATCGTCTTTAGGAATGTCGAAGCAGCAACGGCCTTTGTCAATTCAAAATTATCATGACCGATTTGCCTAGGTATGTGTTTCGATATTGATTTTGTTTTATGAATTGGTTTGAACTAATGTAACCGATTGGAGTTGCTTTCAATAGCTCTGTTCGTTTTCATAGGTTCAAAATGGTTCTGTTATACTCGGATCACTAAAAACGATTTCGTTGTGAATCATGTACAGTATATTTGTTTTGCTAAAATTAAATATAGCTATGATTTGGTTATGCGATTTTATTGTGCTCAGATTAGTATAAGCGATTGGGTTGTTTGTGATTCTGATTGGTTTTCTTTGAAACAAATTCTATACGCTTGAATTAGGATAATCGTTTGGGTTTGATTTCGATTAGTTCTGTTTGTTTCTAATATATTCAAAACAATCCTGTTGACTTCGATTTACCAGGAACGATTATGTTTTGTATTGAATCAATATTTTCGTTTTGGATTGCATTCAATCTGCACACAAGATTTGTTTGGTAAATACGATTTTTCATAACGATTGTGTTGGTCCCAAATTGGTTTGATTCATTTCTTTTGGTTTGATCCTGAAACGATACTGTATGCCCTCGATTAGCATGATTTTTTGCATATGTGTTAAAGATTGTTTTGAGGTAGTTCTATTAGTTTTACATTAAGAAAAAATGATGATCCTGTTAGTTTTGTTTTTTATTCGACAACGATTTTTGTTAAGTGCTGAATCGACATAAACTATTGCATGAATGATTTGGTCGATCGGTTACAGTTTGTGTCGATTAAAATTGATTCAAAAAAGATTTCATTTGCTATCAATTAGCATAGAAGTTGTGGTTTAAATGATTCCTTTTGTTTTCAATTAACAATTAAAGATTTGAATATATTTCTGTTAGCATTTCATTGATTTCAAACGATTCTATTTTTAAATTAGACCAGCTACAGAATCGCAAGATTCTGTAGCTAGTCTTAGAATTTTGATTTTTGATTTTACCAATAAAATATCACCTAAACTTGTCTATTCTTGTCCACTTTCAAGTGCATACGAATTTCAATGACCAATTAGCATACTGTGGCAGTTTAAGAGATGTTTTTGTGATATAGTTTTGTTATAGGTTGTTAGCTTTAGTCAGACTTGGGAGATTATCCCCAGATTTTTTGTAAACTGTTATTGATAATTCCCACAGGGATGTTTTACCCTGTGGTCTTTAAATACTTGTTATTTTTGGTAATGGACCCATCATCATCACTGTTGGGAGAACCAGACTATGGATTTATGATACAGATTGGGATGAAAGTTGATGTCTTGTAACAACTTTAGCTTTCAATATATCAAACTTTTATTTCAAGTTTTATTCATATCTGTTTGCAATTAATTATCGACTACTTTAGTTATCGTAATTCATTGCAGGTTGATGTGATTTGGTTTATATGTCGTCCATATCTGATCTCTCTTATTTTAAAGTACAACAATTACCATGTTTCAATTCAGTGAATTTAAGATTTCTCTTCTTCATTAATTGAATCATTTTGTACAAATCTTTGCACACAGATTTATCTAAATGTGATGATTTGTAAATTATAAGATTGTTGTAATTTTTTATGTCTTGTTTGTCCTGTCATTTATATTTAAAGAGCACAACTGCTTTCTATTTACGAGAAGCTTGTGGAGAATCTGGTGCAGGTTTTCTCCCACCAAACCGCTAAATCAACTATTGCATACAGGACAAATTTGAAGTGTTACTTCAGGTTAGTTTGCTATTTGTTATTTGATAGTTAATTTATTAGTGTTATTTAAGTATTTTAGATAGATATATATATAGTTTAGATTCTTAGTTAGAATTATTATTTTAGTTGCTTAGCTTAGTTAGTGTTTAGTTTATTTCTTTCTCATAAAATTATAAAAATAAAAAAACAATAGTTTCACTGCCTTAGGACAGTTTACAAATGATTTTTGCAGGTTTTCATTTAAATCTATAATCTGTAAATATTTTATATTTGTAATTGAATCTAACTCTGTTGATAATTGAACACTTAATTTTATAGAATTATTGCTACATAGTATAGATAATAGATTGTATATATTTATTTCGGATTTGTTTATTAGTTTGCTTTAGTTATTGTTTTCAGCTAGATTAGTTCCTTAGTGTAGTTTTCTTTCGTTTTCCTAGGACTTAGATCGGCTAACGGAGCTGCTAAACCCGTCAGGGTGGGTCATCCCAAACGGCTTGGGTTATTTAGACAACCTCGGACTAGATCCACTCTTCCAGTTGGTGAGCGTTCATTTTCGCCCGTCAACAGGTAGTTAGGGTTTTGTTGGTGTGCTATTCAAGCATTGAACCCTGGGTCTTCCCCTATGCCAACAAATGGTTTCGTTTCCAGGACTTGAAACTGTGATTGTTGGGAACTGAAGAAAAGAAAAAGCTTCGTGCATAGATCTGTTGCTATAGTGCGCAATATTCTACTTGACTTACAAATCTATGTGCTAAAAAAAGAAGTCTGATCTGAAGAAAAGAGGTAAGATCTTAAAGATTTGTGCTCTGGTAAAGAAAAAATAAGTGCAATTTTTTTCTTCGAAAATATGGATCTAGGTATGTTTGATAGATTTTATCCTAGTCTAAAAACTAGGGCACAACTAGAAGAAAGAAGATTTTATATGAATAGATTTGATAGAGGTAATGAAAGATATGTTATTCCTATGCATAGAAAGAATTTTTGGATTAACAAGGGGATGCAGGACCCTAGAAAGAATTATTGCATATTGCAGGTCCATCACTATGATCCTAGTGCACAGTACAGAAAATGTTGGGGATCATTTAAAAGAAGGAGAGGATTGACATTGTGTTATAGCTACAGAATACCAAGACATCTTGCTAAGGAATTCCCTGGTATAGGTCTGATTTCTCTTTGTTGTAAAGATATTGGTCATAAGGTTTTGGATTTCCCTAGAATGATTGTTAAATTTGAAAAGATGAACATGAGACAAGAAAACCATGAAGAAGGTCAAGAAACTAAGGCTATGTTAGAAAACCAGAACGAATCAAAATCTATGATATTACAGCTGAAAGAAACCCTAAATGATTGTAGATACATCAGTCTACCTGAGATCTTAAAATAAAAGAAGTGCATAGAAACAAGAATAGGAGACTTCGACATAGATTGTGTATTAGATGAGGAAACACATGTGAATCTTATGCTAGAAAGTACTTGGGAAATTTTGGGAAATCCCACTATGATTCCTTCATTGGGAATGATAGGATTGTTTAAAGGAAATATGATAAACCTATGTGGAAGAGTTACTACAGTACCTATGAATGCCCATGGAAAATTGACCGAAGAAGAATTTTAAGTCATTAAGTTTGTTGAGAACATCGATCCTTTTTCACTTTTGTTAGGAAAGAACTGGATTGAGAAAGATCATATCCAAAGGAAAGAAGAAGAGGAAGCCACAGAACAGAAAAAGAAAGAATTAAGGGACTTCATGGATAGGAAAATAGCATGCTTAATAGAATAACAAGAGGACAAGTCAAAGGAACTGAGGGCCAGAGACTTATCTGTCGAATTCAAAAGAACGCAGGAAGACTTGCAAAACCAATCCATGCAGGAGAGAAGAGAACCTACCCCAGAAATAGTAAGAGAAGAAGTATAAAATTTGAACCCTTTGACAGACCCTCATCAGTGCGAAGTTACTATGCTAAGAGAAGATAAGAATAAGAATGGAACGAGGAATCCAGAGACTCAGATCACAGGAAAGAAAGACAAAAATCTCAGTAAAAAGAAGGCAAAGTTAGAAAAAATGAAGGAAGTTCCAGAGAAGACTTCACAGAAGGCAGGCTTGCAGGACTTGATCATCGCTACCTAAAGAAGACGACTGGGAAGAAGCCCAAGATATTTTCCTAGCCATGGATCAAGGAGATCGCGAGATTGACAATCTTGAATTTCATGAAGACTCCCCACTTCGGCAGAAATTAGGAGGTTAATGCGTGCGTTAAACTCCTCCTGTTGTGCTACCATGGAGGGTATATTTGGTTGGATAGGTGCATCACTGTGTATCCAGCACTGACCCACCTAATCACCAAATTGAGCATTCAAGGACCAGACCCTCACCAATTCTACCCTGGAAAGACATCAGATTGCTCCTTAGCCCAGTGCATCAAGGAGGCATATGGTGATGTGGAGAAGGGGAAGAGAGGATACAAGGTAGCCTCCATCCAGGATGGCGCAATGTGCCTAGCTTGTCAGCTGATAGCAGGCAAGATCGTCAGAAAGAACCGCCCTACACAAGTAAGAGGATTCGTAGTCGACCTTGCAGGGAAGTGTGTCGAAGGGATGCAGATGAACTGGGTGAGATACCTCGTCAATGAGTTGGAGAAGGACTGTCACGAAGAGTAGGAACAAGGCTACGAGTTCCACTTTAGTTGATTGTTGATCTTAATGTCATTTGTCACTTGGGAGATGTCGAAGGGAGTGACATTCCCTGAAGTTGAGCCATTAGAGCCACTAGCTGCGAGGTTCACCACCTTGTGGTACATGAGCGATATGGTGAAGAAATAGAAATCAAATGTGGTGTTCCACACTTACTACTTAAAACTCAAGTGTGTAATTGAGTCATTCCCATGAATGACCTCGAACACCTTGCATACCTACAGGTTGCTAGTGAAGTTCTACGCAGACCGACACTTCATTTACATCATTGTACGTAGGGACAAAAGCAAGGAGGAGATACAGTCTTACTACAAGTTGACTGACGAAGATATGGAGGATATAACCAAGGAATGGCCAGTCAAATTCCTTGTACCAGTTGAGTAGACAGAGCTCTCTGACCCCAACATTATCAGAAGCCCTTTGGTTACCTGGACCAAGTATGATGGACCAAGCACCACAAATAAAAAGAAGAAAAAGGAGGAAATGCAGGACATAGATAGTGAGGAAAAGAAAAGTGCATCGAAGGAAACTACGTCTAAATCACCTGCAGGAGGAGGAGGCTATGAAGTAAACCAAGAGGAGGAAGGGGAAGAATACAAGAAAGAAGAGGCCAAAGTAACACCACCAAAGGATCATCTTACAGAGGCTGACATGTCAAAGACAAGGAAGGGTTCTCCATAGAAACCCTCAGTGCGGAAAAAATCTCGAGCCACTAAGCCTCAGTTGTAGAATGTTCTTGCAGTGGATGATATCCAGCTCATCATCATAGCAGTAGAATATGATTTAGAGGATATCCTACAGAGACACGAAGAAAATCAAGAAACCCTATATGACAAGATTGAGAAAGAATTGAAAGACATCCAACAAGCTATCCAATTGAGCCGTGGAGTGTCTATTGTGCCATCTTCAGTAGAGAATGTAGAATTGGGGAATGAGCCCACCCAACTACACAGATTAGCAGATGCCACAGAGACTTGACTTCGTCAAGTCCAGAAAGAAAAGGAGCAGGCCACAGAGGCCTTGAGGCAAGAAAAGGAGGAGTCCTTAGAGCAACTTCAGGTTGTGTAGCAAGAGGAAGATGACCTTCGGGCAAAGTTTGAAGAGGACAAAGAGAAAATCGAGAAAGAGAAAGACCAGCTTCTTGCAGAACATCTTTTGGTCAGGGAGGTAGTGACTAGAGCACTTCACTCTGTGTCAGGATTGGTACAGATGGAAGAAGACATAATCAAGAACCAAGTAGGGAAGCTCGTTGAGGCCATTTAGCAGCTTCAAGCACAAGTAGCAGAACTAGAAATCCAAGCAGTGCCTAGCACTCCGCAAGAAGTGAGAGATCAGAGGGAATAAACTTCCAGGAGCATAGTAGAAATAATCATGATGTTGGCCATACAATGCAAACAACTAAGTGACTGAAGTGCATAGACCTATGAGTGCCTTACAGAAGACCCAGAGCTGAGGAGATTGGAGGCACATCTCCAGGAGGCGAAGTATAAGGCATCAATTGTGCAAGCACAACTGAAGCTGCTTACATCCATGGAGAAGATGAAAAGGTCACAAGACCAGCGAGAAGTTCAACAACAGGTCACTTCCATCTAGAGAAGAGTTATGGAGGTGACCTAGAGACTCCAACCAGTGCAGGACGAAGCCAACACAATTTTCAAAGAGATTGAGGGACAAGGATCACAGTTGGAACAATGCCTGGAAGGGCCTGTCACTGAGTAAGTAATATAGGAGTTCACTGAGCTAGAGGCTCTGGCGAAGCAGCAAGTTGAGGCAACTTGAGCTAAGCTCGATACCTTTGAAGCCATGTTGTCCAGATCAGAGTGACTCGGGATGAGTCACAAGTGAGTGTTGGGAGCATGTTGGCCCTTGACCAGGTTTTGAGGAAACATTGGTCATGTTTGACCATTTTTGGGACTTCGACAGGCTGGTCGAAGATGAAGCGCCCAGGCGAAGCAGAGATCGCGGGATCTTGCCCATTTTGTGGGATTTTTGGGTTTTTAGGGTTTATGTAACGGGTATGGGATGTCAGCCCATGGGTTTACCTATGCTTAGGCCCCTTTTTTTAATGTATAAATAAGTAGCCAGGTGATGTAAGTAGCAGTGTTAGTAGTGACTAGACATTATTCAGCTTAGTGCCTATCTAGTTGGATTTGTGCATGACTATGTTGAGACTTGCAGAGCTAAGTGTAAGCATTTTGTAAGTGCTTGGTGTAGACCAGCTGTGTAAGGCTTTGTGCTTTGATCTAATTCGGGGAAGGAGGATCTAGCGAGGTTCACGTAGATCTCCTTTCCTTTGCGGAGTAGGATATGTGACTTGGTGCATGTAAGAAGATTGGAAGAAGCTAACAAAGAAGAAGAAGAGTTGGTGAGTGTAGCCCTACATTAGGGTGAACCACGTATATCCTGTGTTGATGTGATTTGTATAATATGTTCATGATGTTTATGTTTGTATTTGCTTATTGCATTGTTCTTGATGTATGATAGATAGATCCATGTATGCTTAGTGTTTATGATGTGAATGAATGTTAGATATGCTCTGATGTTAGGTGCTAAATGATTAGATGTACTAAATTCTTAGATGTGTTTTACTGCACTGATCGGCAATTAGGGTTAATATGCGATGTGAATAAGAATCATAACTTAATGCATATTATTGGCCAAGTGCTCTGTTAAAGCGTGTAATCATAGATCTGTGTCCTAGCTAGATTGTAGACACTTGAGTCCTACAACCCCCCCTACCTCTACCTCGAGTGAGACTTCATCTTCTTCGCAGGTGTTGTTGAAAGGGTCGGTAGTTAGGGTTTTGATGGTGCATTGTTGAAGCATTGAACCCTGGGTCTACCCCTGTGCCAACACACCCACGTGGTATATCTGGCACAGATGCGGCCATTGGCATGGTTGTAGGCATGGATTCCACGTGGTACTCATCCACCGGGTCTCTCGACCTATTGACCCCCTGTTCCTTCATGCCCAATGCTAACTTCACAACCCCCAATATCCGACATACCGGGATATTGACCACCTGGGTGTCGGCCCATCGAGGTACTAGGACATTGACCCCTGGGTAGAACAAATATTCTACCTCTTTGAACTTTGAATGCTTGGTCTAGTGTCCTAGCTAGCACCTCAGACACATGGCCCTATATTACACTATGAGTTGTCTTAACCACAATGCAACATGTGGCTACCGAGAACTGTTCCACAGACCCACTAAACTCCACTCACACCATCAATCCTTAGGGGCCCGATCCGATATCTCAGTTGGAATCTTAGACACGTGGAAATGTCACAACTGGACACCTATCATGACACGTGGCCTTAGCACTGCTTTCTGCCTGCGATGACACATGACACTCATAACGTGTCACGAATGACACCCTAGAAGTGCCAAATCGCCATGACATGTGGCACAATCACCACTTGATACATGGATGTTAGGGACCTAACCTCCCTAACCCCTCATGTAGGTAGAAAAATATATTTTCCATGTAATAAAGGGAGACATTAGTTTATAAGGTCTATTTAATAAATGAGAACAAGTCAATGTAAGAATATCTAATAGAAGCTTCCGCTTCTAGAAATATCTTCCACTAGAAGGTTCTTTAGAAGATAGAATTAGTATAAATAAGAGTAGGAGGTGATGGGTGTTCTATATGCACTAAAAACACACAAAAAACCCTCAATTAAATTGTCAACCTAGGGTGAGTAAACTTAGAGTTGTAGCACTATATGTGCCAATGCAGAAAGGCTAGAGGTAGTATAGTCTAACTAAAGAAATGGGCTATCTGAGAACTAATATATTCAAGCAAAGACTACTAATGATCAAACCCTACTAAGAAACTTAAACTATGTACCCTAAGTAACCTTTGAACAAATGATCGATGGATAGTCCTAAGAAAGAAAATGAAAAACCTACTTAAAGAAAACTAACTTAATCATGACAATAAGAAAAAGAAAACTATCTACCTAATAATCAATAACAACAACAAACTACTTTAATTAACCTACTCAAATTCAATAAGCAATTATCCTATTAAAGCAAGTAAATAAGCAAGCAACTACCCTATCAAACAAAAATAGACAAGCAAGCAACTACCCTATTAAAGAAAGTAAACAAGTAAGAAAACAAATAACTAACCTATGATAACTTCTACAACAAGTAAACTAATCAAAATTACTCAATAAACAACTAATCAAACTAATAAGCAAGTGAACTCTATTCTTAAATTAAACATCACAATTACTTCTAATTTACGAAAGGAAATCTTAATCTACTAAATTCAAAGCATCATGACAATAAAAGTAATTAACAACTAATCTTTAATCTATGATAAGAGAACTATTATTTAATCTACCAAAGTGAGAAACTATTCTTTAATCTACAAAAGCAAGGAAACTATCCTCTAATCTATAAAAGCAAGAAAACTCAAATATAGTGTTGATGGTTATGTCTCTGGTGTCTTATGATATCATGATGGCATTTAACGATTAACGATAACTCAAGAGGGATAAACTCAATATTGACTTCGATAGTAAAATGAAAAGTGTGAATTAAACAATCCAATGAGAACTTATCCATTATAGAAGCAACATCAACTATCCTACATATCCATATCATTATTCAATCTATGCACTAATCATCAACAGTATAAAAACACTATTCTATGTAATTCAATTTCATTTTATGCTAATTAAGCAAATTCATACTACTTAGATTCATAGCTGGAAACTAAACTCAATAATGAACTTCAAATTAAAATTGCAACCTAGATCTAAAAAGGAAATTGCATGAAATAAACTAAACTAATTATATTTTAACAAATTAAATTTCAAATGGAAAATACTCATAAAGACATAACTTAAATTCTATTTCTATTTCAGCATATGATAAGAAATTAAATGATCAAACTAAATGACAATTTAGATAAGAAAAACTAAGTAGAAACTAGATAGACAAACTAGAATTGAAAACTAAAAACTAATAAATATCCATCCACCGAAGCTTGTCAAAGAAACCATGAACTAAAAACTTTGTTTTAACTCTGTTTTTAAAGTTTAGTTTAGCATAAGGAAAATCTAGCTATCATCTAATTATACACAGGGTTAGTAGCTAAGAACTTGCAAGTTCATTTCCTATTAAATAAAAGATCATTGCATATCAACACTAGCCTTCACAATAACCTGCAAAACTGAACTAAACTAATTAGATTATGAACAACAATTTATATAGTAAATAAACATAATGGAAACTCATGTACATGAAATAAACATAATGGAAACTCATGTACATGAAATAAACAAAATGGCGATTACACTACTCAAATTCACAAGAAAACTAACTAGATATTCACCCAGAATGCTAGTGGGCCCCTATCAAGTCATGGCTACTCTTCAAGGACAAACCACGAGCTCAATTAACACAATTTCAACATTTAAAATAAAAAAACGCAGTCTTTACACAGTTTTAGCAAAATATGTCTAGAATTGGCAAAACACAGCTTAACTATTAATCTGAACTCCTCCCTAACTATTTGTCTGACCACTGAGGTGGTATTTATATATTTACAAGATGAGAGGTTGACCACTAGAAGGTTCGACCTTCTCTAAAAACTGTAAATCGCATTCAATGCATCTTAACCGTTGGTGACTTTTAGAAACAAGGCGAGCCAATAATCGGCAACATAACAACCCAAATTGATTTATGAGAAGCTCAGTAGTTGGAGGCCATGAGCATGAAGACAACCCATGTCTCTAATTCTCCCATTGTTGGCCGCCGATATGATAGTTGCCAAATCACCCATGGTTTTAGTGCAGGGCGGAGTGTCTGATGGAGTATCGAACTAAGTGTCGGATGGAGTGCCGGATGCAAAAATGAGTTGCGATTTTTCCCTGTGACACACAGAACGCAAATTAGTTTTCTGAAATCATTAAAACATGTTGAATTACACTCAAAACCATCATAAAACATGAATCATGCATACCTGGTATGAATCATGGTGGTTTTAACACAAAATCTCTTCAAAACTCTTCAAAACAGGAAAATGCATATACATATTCGGCCAAAAAGGATCTAATTATGGCCATTAAATTAACCATATCATGTGCCCAACATTACCCCCACACCTAATATTTTGCAGGTCCCACTGCAAAAAAAACTAAATTTCCCCTCATGACTAAGCTTGTTGAGGAGGATTAGCTTTAGAAGCTTCTCCTTCTTAGCGTGAAGATTTTGTCTTATGCTCCTTCTGTTTCTTCAATTGTGCCCTGAGGTTGCAATTGGCTTTGTTCATCTCATCAACCAACCTTTGAAGGGAATTCACCTTTGCTTGGAGGACTGCATTATCATGGTGAAGATGTGTGTCCATAGTCTTCCTATCTTTCAATTGTTGCAACAGCTGAAAATTCTATTGTTATAATTTCTCCATGGCTGGAGCAGGATCAGATATCTCGGAGGAAGGCTTAGATCCCATGAAAGATGATGAAATTCTATCATTCTTAGTATTTGGGGTAGGCATCGGTGAGGTAGTGTTGGTTGTGGAGCCTGATTATCTTCCTAATTCAGAGGTCATTTCTTTCAGCCGTGTTTATACCCCAT
>JASDQU010815420.1:36524-47953 GCA_032191745.1 Picea mariana
GTAATTAGATATAATAAATGTAAGAGGACTTCTTAGAAGGTTCTACTTCTAGAAGATTCCTCCTCTAGAAGATTCTTAGGTGATGATAGCACTATATAAAGGAATTCAAGCAATGTAATGAGACATGAAGAGAAGTATTATATTTGGAGTGGTAGCTCAATAGGAGGAAGTCCCCTCAAAGAGGCAAGTGAATAGGAGAGGATCTCTTCCATAACAGGATCCATTGTATGGTGTTACCCTACCTCAAGGGTTTGATGGTAATAAAGGAGATTTTGCAGATTGTTCTTGTATATCTATTGTGGTGCTTTTGTATTCAGTCTTTGGTTTTAATGTAAGGTAGCTAGAGAGGTAGTAGAGGGGCCCATAGGGCCCATAGTGATAATAGTGGAGGTCATTCAATNGCCCTCGAAGAGGCAAGTGAACAAGAGAGGATCCCTTCCATAATAGGATCCATTGTACGGTGTTGTCCTACCCTAAGGGTTTGATATAATAAAGTTGTGTTTTTCTATATTGTTCTTCTATATATGTTGTGGTGCTTTTGTATTCGATTCTTTGGATCTTAACAAGTGGTATCAGAGCACTTTCCTTGGGCAGACATTGTGGGAAAATATTTTTTATTTTTGCAGATTTTTTTTTCGGAGCAAAAAAAAGAGGGTTGCGACATTCTCGAAGTTTTCAGTATATTTCTGTGAAACATTTGTAGAAAAGGGTGTTATATCTGATTTCCTCTCAGAACAACACCCAATTTAAAAAACAAATCGTCCGAAACGGAGTATGGGAAGTCAAGATATTGAAGTTTTAAAATCTGCAAATTTTCAGGATTTTTTCCAAGGACAACGACAATATTTTTTTTTATTTATGTAGTATCTGGAGGCCGAATTTGCCCAAATAAATTATAAATCTGAGTTCCTCTCACAAGTTTACCCAATTTCAAAAAAAAAATCAGCCAAAATGGAGTCCGGGAAGTGAAGTTATGAACATTTTAACTTCAGCAGTTTTTTAGGGTTTTTCTAGAAAAAGTTGTGATTTTCTGCCGTAACTTATTGGGTGAGTTCATAGGATGCTCAGATGGCTATTTCTTCTCAAAACCTGAAAGAAATTCTTGAATCATTCAAAGCCCAATTGTTTCACACATTGGATGACAAATTGGATGCATTTGTATATGGCCTCACAGATAGCCTCACAGACGACCTCAATGATAGTTTTCATAGTATTCAAGATTCATTGAATAACATGCAGAAGAGATTTCTTCTGGAGTGCCTCAAGGATGAATATAATCAAGAAATATATGTTTGGTATGATTTTGAGGATGATTTTGATGATTGGTATATGGATAATTGTCATTTCTGGGATGACAACCACTTCCATATTTTATTTGATGACTCTACTCCACCTTCTATAGAGAACATCAATGTCCCATATCAGGAGCTAGTTACCAGCATTCAGTCTGCATATTCTACAGTGGTATTATTCCTTTCAGATTCTGCTACGACCCTTTTCCACTATGTGGATGGATCTTCTTATTTGGATCCACATGATAGGTGTCAGTCTTTGGAGCATCATTTGGAGTTGGTTATTGGGTTCCAAAATATTCCACGGGGAGTTCACATGGGCACTTGGACATGGGACCCGGGCTTAGAATGGTGGTTGGACTACTTCAGCATGGTGGATTTCCTTTCTACATGGGACCTTGGTTCTTCAGTCTTCTTCAGCATTATGGTCCACAATTATCCATGGGACCCTGGTATATGGTTGTACATTAAGCATTGAGACAACGCTTTCATAAGGGGGATGGAATGTAAGGTAGATAGAGAGGTAGTAGAGGGGCCCAGAGGGCCCATAGTGATAATAGTGGAGGTCATTCAATGTAAGGTGGACTAGGTCCAATATAGTATTAAATAAGACCCACTATGGTAGTTAGATATAATAAATGGGTAATTAGATATAATAAATGTAAGAGGACTTCTTAGAAGGTTCTACTTCTAGAAGATTCCTCCTCTAGAAGATTCTTAGGTGATGATAGCACTATATAAAGGAATTCAAGCAATGTAATGAGACATGAAGAGAAGTATTGTATTTGGAGTGGTAGATCAATAGGAGGAAGCCCCCTCAAAGAGGCAAGTGAAGAGGAGAGGATCTCTTCCATAATAGGATCCATTGTATGGTGTTACCCTACCCTAAAGGTTTGATATAATAAAGTTGTGTTTTTCTATATTGTTCTTCTATATATGTTGCGATGATTTTGTATTCGGTTCTTTGGATCTTAACAAGTTCACAAGAAAACTAACCAGATATTCAACCATAATGCTGGTGAGCCCCTATCAGGTCATGGCTACTCTTCAAGGACGAACCACAAGCTCAATTAACACAATTTCAACATTTAAAATAAAAAACGCAGTCTTTACACAGTTTTAGCAAAATATGTCTAGAATTGGCAAAACAGAGCTTAACTATTAATCTGAACTCCTCCCTAACTATTTTTCTGACCACTGAGGTGGTATTTATAGATTTACAAGATGAGAGGCTGACCATTTGAATGTTCTACCTTCTATAAAAACAGTCAATCGCATTCAATGCATCTTAACCGTCGGTGACTTCTAGAAACAAGGCAAGCCAATAATCGCCTAGCATAACAACCCAAATCGAGTTATGAGAAGCTTAGTAGCTGGAGGCCATGAGCATGAAGACAACCCATGTCTCTAATTCTCCCATCGTTGGCTGCCGATATGATAACTACCAAATCGTCCATGGTTTTAGTGCAGGACGGAGTGTCGGATGGAGTACCGGATCAAGTGTCAGATGCAAAAACGAGCTGCGATTTTTCCCTGTAACACACAGAACGTGAATTAGTTTCCTGAAATCATTAAAACATGTTGAATTACACTCAAAACCATCATAAAACATGAATCATGCATACTTGGTATGAATCATGGTGATTTTAACACAAAATCTCTTCAAAACTCTTCAAAACAGGAAAATGCATATACATATTTGGCCAAAAAGGATCTAATTATCACCATTAAATTAACCATATCATGGGCCCAACATTACCCCCACACCTAATATTTTTCAAGTCCCACTGCAAACAAAACTAAATTTCCCCTCATGACTAAGCTTGTTGAGGAGGATCAGCTTTAGAAGCTTCTCCTTCTTGTCGCGAAGATTTTGTCTTATGCTCCTTGTGTTTCTTCAATTGTGCCCTGAGGTTGCAGTTGGATTTGGTCATCTCATCAACCAACCTTTGAAGGGAATTCACCTTTGCTTGGAGGACTGCATTATCATGGTGAAGATGTGTGTCCATAGTCTTCCTATCTTTCAATTGTTGTAGCAGCTGAAAATTCTATTATTGTAATTTCTCCATGGCCGGAGCAGGATCATATATCTCGGAGGAAGGTTTAGATCCCATGAAAGATGATGAAAGTCTATTATTCTTAGGATTTGGGGTAGGCATCGGTGAGGTAGGAGTAGTAGGGGGTTGATGAGGAGAAGTAGGTTCAAATTTTGTCTTCCTTTGAGGCTTCAATTCATCTGCAGATACTTCTCCAAGTCTTTTGTGAGGACTCTCGAGATTGGAGGACACTTGGATAGGATCCAGAGTGGTCAAGGATTTTGCATAAGGTTTTCCTCTTGTTCTCCAGGTACTCTTTCGAAAGGGTCCTCTATCAAACCGATTAACTCCTCTCCTATTTGTGGGAACTATAGGAAAGTCTTGTTGAATCACTTCTTGTAGATTTTTGGGTTTAGGATCAAGAGATATTGAAGGCATTGGGGGGATAACAATAGGCTTCTTGGCATTTTTTCTCGATGAGGCTGCAGGAGTTTCAACAAGCTTCTTGGATTTTTGTTCTGATAAAGAAATGGCTTGTGTAGGAGGGTTTGGAGTCCTCGGAGAATGGGGTTTGGATGGGGAAATAGTCCTTAGACCAAGTGTCTTTTTGCTAGTCTTGATTGTCAAGTGAGGGTTTGCAAATTGGTAAATGAACTCATCCCAAGTTTGCCCCTATTTTTCCAATTCGGATAAAACAAGGAGTTTGATAAGTCCATGGTGAAAGAGGTTGTTTGGGGGGTTGGTTACATTCCTCCTCACTTGAGAGGACATCTTCTCCAAGATCTTTAACAAGTAGAAGGGAAAATTAAATGGTTTATTGAACTGAAAGTGAGCTAACAATTGAAAGTGACAGGCTTTATAGGTGGAATATCTACCTTCACATGTGATCAACCTGGTGATGAATATGAGAGGGTTGATCATCTCCTCTTTTTTCCACTCCTTGGAGTATCCTTTAGCTCCAGAGATGTTCTGAAATTCTGGTTTGAAAATCCTGTTATAGCTTGACCGCAACAGCTGGTGGTTTTTAAACCCTATATCTCCCACTCTTGGAAGCTTCGTGGTTGTGGCTATGGATTCCTATGAGACCCCAAAGGTGAGAGACCCCACGCGCGCTGTCTTCCCATCAAAACCAAGGGCAAATTGCATTGAGATTCCATCGTCGTGGCCCTGCAAGTGGGACAAAAATGGCCCCCAGCCTGCGTGCAAAAGTACTTCCCTACACTGTGAAAACTCAGGGATGGTGAAAAGGTCTGCGTAGGAAGACAAATCATACCATTTGGGCATCATGATGGTGTGAAGGAATGGTCAGAAGGTGAAATTCACAGAGGATAGGGCAATCGGGCCAAGGAATGGCACGATTTAAATAAAGGCCGAGCGCAAATGTGGACAGAGGTGAATCCGAATGAGAAGAGGGTCAGTGTGTTTAAAAAAGAGGAACAAAATAAGCAAAGGGGAATCAGAATGAGTAGAGGTGAGTGTGAGGAATAATGAGATAACCCAATTCCATTTTTTAGTGTGCCTAGGGTGAAATTGGTTGCACACATGCACGCACGAGTTGCCATGTGTGAGCAAATTCGAATTTGAAGGCATGTTTTTGGGGGAAATAACAATGATAAGAAGTTATATCAATGTCCAAATCTTTTGACTTGGACATTTGATCATGAAAATGTCTAAGGTTTGCATCTTTAATCTTGATTTCCATGAACTACTTCAATTAAATGCCATTGATTCCTGGTTACCTAAAATTGTGGATAGTTACTGGTGTATATTTTCATATGGCACTTAGTTCGACACTTCATAAGACACTTCATATGACACTCCATATGGTACCTCTGTGCTAAATGCATTTTTACCTCCTGTAATGTATAGCTTGCAATCTTGGAATGGTTTTGACAGTCACAATGATTAAGAGAAGAGGTAGAGTGTTCCATTATTATTGATTTTTCCACCATGCTTACTCAATCCACTCGCATAGAAGATGTAATTTCAATCCTACAATGAACAACCTGTAATGAAAATAAACCAATAAAGTGGTATGTTAAGGACATGTACAGTAATTTATAACACACAGGGAATTTAGCATTTCAAAAATAAAATGATTGTTGATGTAATAACCTATATCATGAAAACAATACATAAATTTTTACAAATATTTACTTCTCTAGGCAATGATCATTTGTCAACTCATGAACCCCTCCCCCACACCTAAGTATTGTGACACCTCATAATAAAAAATATAGGAAACCATTTAGTTCTCCCAATAGCCGAAGATTTACAGCTTGTTAAGTGTAGAGATAAATTTCATAGATTGGTCTGACGAGGCGGTTAAAAGATGGCCCCACCTATAGGATAATAGATCCTATATATAGATAAGAAGAGTTAGGCAAGAGAGTTTCAAGATAGTCTCAGAGTTAGTTCCCAATGAAAATTTTATGGATTTCATTAACCTTAGCTTAATAATACATACTTCATGTCATCTTTGTCTACAAGTAATGTCGTACATTAGGACAAGTTTAAATTTATTAATTATTTTTTGTCAGATTACCATCCTTGCTAGGTAGAATGCCCCACTTCCAACAAGCTTGCTCACTACTCCGACTGGTTTACCTAGTCATACCATAGGCTGATACTTGCTTCCAGCAAACCTGTTCAGTATCCTGACGGGTTAGCCTCTTACACCCTCAGAGACTGTCCCTCCATCTTTTAAGATTTTAGTATAAGATTGCTTTATGCAAGAAGATGGGGCGAAAGCTCTTAAAACAACTTTTTCTTTCTTTTTTCAATTGGGATGGTATTTATGTTAGAGGATGACTTTCCGTTATGTTCCTTAGTGATTGTCATGATGTAAGGGGTACTTAAGCGAAAGTGGCCTATCTAAAGATATGATATAATCAAGTTGTTTAGTGTGTAGTGGATGGTACCATTGAGAAATAACATAAAGGTATCTATAGACTCAACTCACTTTCTTCTTTTGTAATTTATTGTGATGTTTTCATGACTAACCACTAACCAAACCTCCTTGTTACTTTTTAATAAACATACTTTACTCACTTACCCAGGTTTCTTGGGAAAACTGTACGAGAGACCTCTAAGCTTGATGGTTACGGTATAACTTCCTTATATAGTGGTGAATATTTTCAAGAGCAGCTGCTTTTTAAAATGCCTTAAAAAGAAGTCAATATTCATTTGATGCTTAGTAGACAACAAGGTTAAAGTGTAACAATGTTTTGAAGAAAAATCCTTCTTTTATATTTCCTTGAAACTGTCTACTCCTGGTGAAATAAATACCTACATAAATATCTAGAATTTGTTATCAACAAAATTCAAAATTGTTTACATATGTACAGTAGAAAATTCAAAAAACATTCATGAACAAAGGGGGATTTCCCCATCTACTAAGGACAATGCCTTGTCAGTTGACATGACTTGTAGAAAGTCTTCTTTGGAAATGGGCTTATGATAAAATTTGAGTAGGTGTCCATTTACTACGAAGGAGACTTGTCCATTGTCAATTGTTTTGATTTTCACATCTCCATTGCCATATACAGTGACTACCTCGTAAGGACCCAACCACTGGGTGGTGATTTTTCCTTTGAAGGTTTTGAATCGGGAATCAAACAACAAAGCCCAATCACTAGGTTGGAAGTGTTTCTTCTTAATAAACTTGTCATGCCACTTGCTCCTCTGGTTTTGGACTAACATTGTTCATTGGATGGCATCTTGCATGATCTCATCCAACTCATTCAATTGTAGGGCTTGTTGTTTCTGAGCCTCATCTAAGTTTAATCCCAATTATGTGGCAATACGGAAGGTCCTTACTTGGAATTCTATTAGTATAAGTACTTGTTTCCCGTACACTATCTCATAAGGGGTATGTCCGGTGGTGTTTCTCCAGGTATTCTAGTAAGCCCACAAAGCCTCTTGAAGCCTATCAGCCCAATCCCGGTGATGTAATTGAACAGTATTGGTTAATATAGATTCGAGAAATTTGTTTGTAGACTCTACCTGACCATTAGCTTGCGGGTGGTATGAAGAAGATTTACAGTGTTTAATCTCATATTTGTCTGTTAGCTCTCTCATCAGCTTGGAAGTGAATTGAGTGCCTTGGTTTGTAACAATTTCATGAGGGACACCGAAGCAGGTAAATATTTCTTCATAAATGAATTCGACAATAGATTTTTTGTAGCCCTAAATAGGGCTTTTGCCTCTACCCACTTGGTGACATAGTCCTTACAAACCAAAATATAGTTCTTCTTACGAGACATGGGTGAAATTGGTCCTACAAAGTTAAGGGCCCATTTTTCGAAAGGTTCTATCATAACTTGGTCACACAAGGGAATTTTTTCAGCTGACATAGGTCTTCCTATCCTTTGGAAACTATCACAAATTCTCACATACTTGGCAGCATCTTTGAAAATGCTAGTCCAATAGTAACCTGAATGTAACACCTTATATGTTGTATGTTTGTCACAAAAATGGCCACCACATGGTCCATCATGACAACTTCCTAGTATTTCTGGTACCTCATCCTCTCGGACAAATCTACGAATAATCAAATCAAGACCTGTATGAAAAATTTCATGGCCAACCCAAGAGTAATTATCACTTTGTGTGATAATTTTACGCTTTTCATGAGGTGACAAATGACATGGTAACTTCCTAGTATCCATATAGTTTTCCATATCTGCAAACCACAAAGTATTTACAGAGAGGGAAAAAAGGTTCTCATCTGGGAAACTATCATCTACGGGGATGTCATCATCCTCATTTTTTATTCGTGAATTAAAATCAGATACCAAATTCTCCTTTCCAGGTCAGTCAAGAATGCTGATGTTAAACTCTTGCAATAGCAAGAGCCACCTAGTCACTCGGCCATTAGTTATGGGTTTATTCATGAGAAATCTAATGGTGGAATGATTTGTACGTACAAATACTTCGTAACCTATAATGTAATGATGAAACTTATTGATAGCATGAACTACTGCCAAGAATTCCTTCTCGGTAACTGTGTATTTCATCTCGGCAAGGGACAAGTTCTTTCTCACAAAATAAATGGCATGGGACTATTGGTCCTCTTTATTCCCTAATACTCCTCCTATTCTGGTGTTAGAGGCATCAGTAGATATGTGAAATGGGAGATTCCAATTGGGCCCTCTAAGAACTAGTGCCATAGACAACTTAGCTTTCAGGGTTTCAAAGGCAGTTTGACACTGCTCAATCCAAACAAAATCAACATATTTTATTAGCAATCCAAACATGGGTGAAACAATCTTTGTAAAATTTTCACTAAACCATCGGTAATATCCGGCATGTCCAAGAAATCTTCTCACCTCTTTCTGAGTTTTAGGGGGTGGAAGTCTGACGATGACCTCAATATTTGTAGGATTGAATTTTATCCCTTTAGATGAAACATGATGTCCTATAACCACTCCTTCAGTGAACAAAATTTTACATTCTTCATGACTTAGAGACAGGTTCATTTCATGGCATCTGATAAGAACTTTTTCTAAGTTATCTAAGGCTTCCTGGTAAGTGTTGCCATAAACTATGAAGTCATCCATGTAAGCTTCCACACAATCATGAATAAGATCAGCAAATATCCCTAGTACTGCTCGTTGAAATGTGGCAGGAGCATTACACAATCCAAATGGTAAGACCCTATAGGCATAGGTTCCCCAAGGGAATGTAAAGGTTGTCTTGTATATGAGAATTTGATTGTACCCACTATACCTATCTAAAAAGGAGAAATACTTCTTTCCAAACAGGGTATCCAAAACTTGGTCGATGAAAGAAAGAGGAAAGTAATCCTTCAGAGTGACTTTATTGAGCTCCCGAAAATCAACACAAATTCTCCATTTCCCAGTCACTTTATTTGGAACCACTACAAGCGGGAACACCCACTTACTGTCAGAGATGGGATAAATAAATCCGACATTTAATAACTTTTGGATCTCCTCCTTTACTATATCTTTGAGTGTTGGGTTCATCCTTATCTGGGGTTGCCCAACAGGTGTTACTTCCCCCTGGGTATATATGTGATGGATACATGTGTTAGGGTGTATACCCTTCATGTCAGTGTATTCCCAGGAGAATGGTCCTGATTGCTCTTTAAGGATACTTACTAATTGTTTTTGTTGGTTTGTATCTAGCCCAGAGTTTATATGTAAAAATTTCCCTAGACTAATCTCGTAGGGCATAGTATAAGATGTGGCAGACTCATCTATATTGAAGATAAAAGATTTCAAAGACAAAATGGATGGGTCCAATTGTTCTTGAAATTATTCCCCAAATAAGTACTCAAATTGGGGAAAAGATTGTGGAAAATCAACACACGTGATAGCAAAAATGAACTGGTTCAACACATTTTTTGTTGTGTGCTCCTGAAGTGCCCAGGCATGGTCACTTGGAAATACAGGTTCTTCCTAGTCCTCATTCTCATATGGAAATTCAAGCCACCATAGATTCTCCATGATAGGTTGGGTTGGAGGGTATATCGTGAGTTTTTGGATAGAAAATCCATTTTAGATGGCCATTTCTCCCTCTCTATAGCTAATAAATGCATTGGATATGGCTCACCAAGGTCTTCCCAAGATAAAGGGATGGCCTTTGGTAGGGTCTTTTGAGTGGATGATGAGAAAGTATACTGGGTACTCCCATGAGGCTAAAGTAACTATGATATCATCTAGAATTCCTTCAGGTATAACCCTATTCTTATCTGTGAATTCTAAAATGGTTGGGGTGGGTCTAAGAAGAGGTTTTAGCTGTAATTTCTCCAAGGTGGTAGTAGTCATAACATTGATGGTTGCCCCTAGGTCTATGATATTATTTCTAATGGAGACCTCATTAATGGTTATGGTCACTACGAGGTTTC
Source organism: Picea mariana (assembly GCA_032191745.1). NCBI lineage: Eukaryota > Viridiplantae > Streptophyta > Pinopsida > Pinales > Pinaceae > Picea > Picea mariana. The sequence goes on from JASDQU010815420.1 coordinate 46,724, forward strand.
CTGGGTTCCCATATTTTGCTACCTTAGGCTGCTATGATATGTACTCAGAAATTTCTCCTATCAAATGTACTGTAGGAGGGTCCTTTTGCTTCCTACCTGGCTTCTTAATACATGATTCTTTGACTACCTTACTGTAGATTGGAATATTATTAATGGCTTGAAGAAAGGGAATCTTGACACAAATATTCCTCAATTCATTCAAGATGTCAAATTCTAGTTAGGTGGTAGGTTTCTCTATTACTAATATGTCTGGATAAGGAGGGAACTTCGTAATTTGTGAAGGTTCATTTTGGGGAAGCTTGGGTTCTTGGTCCTTAGGAATAATAATATCTTCCCACCTAGCGTCATCTGTGGGTTGTTTGGTGGTTTCTTCTTCTTCTTCTTACTGGATGACTAATGAAGGTCTCTGCCTATCCAAAAATTTTCCCGACCTTAGTTGAATCTCTTGTAGTGGAACATGAGTAATAACACATGTCGGGAAGGCCTGCATCTCAACATTGTGAAGAGGTTGAGGGGGATTATTATTGGTATTAGGCATTGTTTGTGCCAGTCATAGTGTTGTTCTTGAGGAGCTTGCATTATGATATTGTTGCAATTATTGTTGTGGAATAGGAGGTAAAGGTGGTGGAACAAAACCTGACAGAAGTTGCAGAGTGTTCGATGGAAATTGAGGGTAAGGATGGTTGGACGTAGAGATAGGTGGAGCTTGAGGGTTTCCTGGGTTATTCTCTCCTCTCCATTCTTGAAGCCAAGGATATTTGTACTGTGTAGACCAGTTTTGCCAACTTGGTGAGTTCCACTGTTGTGGTTGTTGATAATAGGGTGGAACTTGAGATTGTGGATCTGGGTATGTGGGATGGTTCCTAGGCTGCCATGGCCTCTTAGGTGCATAAGAAGATTCCCTAGGATCCCCACTCCTATATATGGATAATAAACCAAGAAATGATGGACATTTCTCAGTTGAATGGTATTTTGTGTAGAAGCCACAAACTAAAATGTTATCTAATGGGAACTCCCTTGAGGAATGCTTCCTCCTACATCTTGGGCAATATATGCTCATTGTTGCATTTTTCTCCTCCTTTTTCTTTTTAATGTTGAGGGTGTTAACATTATGGTAGCTTTGAGAGGTATGAACCTCTATTATGACCTATGACGAGACTAGAATCCTCCGGAAGGAAGCAAAGAATTGAAGGAAACCCTAGACAAGTTGTCGGCTGAACAAATNTGTTA
>JASDQU010815421.1:5680-16064 GCA_032191745.1 Picea mariana
GGTCTACTCTACAAAGCGTTGGTCCGAAGTCCCTCCTAGGTACCACGGTATACCCCCGCATTCACCTGTGTATGTCCCTAAAAAATATAGCCAACTAGTTTTCCAGCACGTGAACAACTATCAGGCGGGTACAGTCGGCAGTCGGGAGACCACAATGAGCAGGGTATCAAGCCCGAAACCTATCAAGGGTATCGAGAGGAAGTGTTCCGAAAGACGACTGAGGACCTTAATCGGATTCGAGACCCACAAAGCTCTGTGGAAAATTCTAACGACGGAATCCCTTAACAAATCCTCTATATGTGTTCTCCACAACGCTCGGTCCAGCTTTGGAGGGGTTATCTCCGCTGCCTTTCCTTACGCGACCTCGTGTTTAGCCCCTGTGTTAGAGGGGGGTCCTGAATAACTTTCCGTAACTGGACTTCTACACTCCCTAAATGACAAACTCCAATATTTGGTTTGGGTGGCCTTGGAGAATTTACTCTCCAACCTATTCCAAGGCCCTATCCTGAGCTAATGTGTGCACCCTACAAATAGAAAAATCTACTTGATTTTATTAAGCGTTGCTTTTAATGGGATTTTTAAATCTCAAGGTGCGGAAGTGAAACTGATGGTGTGTAAAACAGACTCAAAGCAAAATGCACAAAAAATGCTCGGAAACTAACTTTTTCTAAAATGCAAAACCAGCAACTTTTCAATGAAAAGACTTCTTTTCTTTTTCAGATTTACTAAGACTTTATGCAATAAATGAAGAGAACTTTCACTCGGATCTGCGAGCTACTTATACTAAACAGGTACTGCAAAAACTTATGCAAAAGATTTCTTTCCAAGCTACTGATGCAATAACTCAATCCTCAAATCAAGAAGACAATGAAAAAGAGGAATTTTTTTTATTTTTTTTTTATTTATTTATTTTTTTTATTGCAAAATAATGCAACTAGGAAAAATGATGACAAGATAAAAACCAAGAGAATGAAAATAAAACTCTGGCTTAAAGTGTAGATCGCAAACAGAATCAGGGCATAAAAATGCTGAAAAGCAATCAAGACAACACCGATTCGAACACTTGCCTAAAAACCATGAAATAAATATTTTTTCTCTTTTGTCTTTTCTATCAAAAAATCAAATAGCAAGACCAAGCTAAGGGAGAAATGCCCTAACCTGCTGACTGTGCAGCCCCAGACTCTAAACTTCTGAGAGGATCTCTTCTCACCACAGGAGGGGATGACTGCCCCACCCAAGCTGAAAAGCTACCTAACAGACCCACGACTGTCACCAAGACAGCCCGCGTGTACACGCGTGCTGAACTACTACAGCGGGCGGGTACCCGCGTGCTAAACCTAAGAAGGCCGCAGGTATGTTTAAAAACTAAGATAAATTCACACACAGAAAGTCTAGTCCTGAAAAAGTCTTCTAGTACTGACAACCAGAGTCTCTGACAGGCTGAGATGCTATCACTTTAACAGAAAAAGACAATTTGCAAACAAGAAAAACCAATGTGAAGAAACACACAACAAGAAAGACTGAAACACAAGACAATAAACCAATCAAGACCCAGACAGGATCCAGAAAGCCCCCTGAGAAGGTAAACTTCTGACAGGGAAGAGGAGACTGCCTCTCTAGCTTCCTGAAAACTACACACTACTGAAACTACTATAGCCTGCGGATACCCGCGTGCTATAGACAGTTAGGGCGCGGGTTACCCGCGTTCAGGCCTCTTGCAGGCTGCGGGTACCTCTGTGTGTCCTGAGAATGAATGTCAAGCGTCAGCCAAGGAAAACTGGTATTGATAACCAGGTTCCCTGCTAGCATTGACTAACAGAAAACAAAATAGGCAAAGAAACTGAAACTCTACTTCTTTGAACTACCAAAAAAATCTTTAACCAAACCCGGAAACCCTAAGAGTAAAATATCCCCAGTGGAGTCACCAATTCTGTTGTGGGGTATTCTACCCTACGGACTAATAAGATAGGGCTCTAAACTTATACGCAAATCATGACCTTTAAGACTTAACTTTCAACCTTCTACCCAAAATCTCAACCCCTTTTCTCATGCAATCATGGGAAGAATCAACTAACCTTTTTATCGATGGTTGAAGTAGATCCTCCGTTGAGCCTTTATCTCCTTGCTGCTGCTGCTCCTTCCACAAAGCTTTCCTACAATCAAGACAAACTACACATGCATGCTATTGATCTACTAGGGGGTTAGAGATAAAACACAAAACAAATAACATAGATAAGACTCATGTATTCGGGACGAGAAAAGTATCTTTTTCATTAATCTCAATATGAATCAACTTACAATGATTTCTGAGATCGACCACCGTTCCTCGATCCTGACCCTGGGCTCCTCCTCTTCTTTTGTCCTCCAACTGTTGTTGCTTGAGTTTCTCCTAAAGCTTGAGGCAAGGCTAAAGGGTTGGGACAAAACTGGCTTGGCAATTTGGCAGAGTTTCTTTGCTATGATTTTTCCCCTTGAATAGTACCCATACCCCTCCTTTTATAGGCTAGAAGGAGCTAAGGTTTTAGGCGAACTCTCGGCCATGCATGGCGAAGAGTTCCAGTTCACTGACAAAAAGCCTCGTGTCCCGGCGAAAACTTTCCTGATTTTTTGCTTTGTTAGGTACCCGCGGGCTGTAGTGGGTTAGCCCGCGGATACCCGCGTGCAGTAGAAGGTCAGTAAGCGGTCCCCCGCGCCTAGTAAGAGGTTAGGGCGCGGATTTCTTGTTTTAAGTGGTTTTTCAAGGTTTTATTCAGCATGGATTTAGCTAGGAAGAGGCATGAGTTGGCCTGATGCCAGGTAAGCCTGTGTGGTGCATTTTAGGGTTATAACACCTTTTGTCCTCATCTTTTTGGTCGTCCCAAACCACTACCCCTAGTGTGTTGTCAATTTTCTTGATTTACTCATTGGCATAATAAAACAACTTGTATACTATGTACCCCTTCACCATAGACCCCTCTAGTTTTTCCCTTTGTCGAACAATCCCCTTCAATTTTTTCACGTACCTCTATAAGAATAACATCCAACAACATGAGAGAACCCCAAATAATTCAACCTAATCAAGTAGGTGAATTAGAAGATGGACTTGTAAGTCTATAAAACTTGTGGGTAGTTCTCAAACATACAAAAAATCTCATCTATCTCTCGACACCATCGTGGAATGTTGGCCATATGAATATCCTTTAATGTGACCCAATGTATAAATGAAAATAATTTTGATATGGCATGTCATAGGTCATGGGAGAAGTCATGGTTCACACAACCTCACACAATCAAAGGACAATGACACTACAAAATATACACACATGTCATTGATTTCCATAAAACTGTGAGTGCATAACATATTTTTACCAACAATATAACAAAAGAATTAAGTATTCAACATGCATACCCTTATAAGGTTCATATGGTCATGCGATCTCAACCCCGACAAATTTCCTTCTACAGTGAAGTAACATCATAAATTCGACCCATATAAAGAAGGTTCCTTCACACCCAATATAACATCATTTTCCATAGAAATATCATTTTTCTTCAAAATCCATGGGACATCACCTTCTTTAAAAGACCAAGAGGTACTAGCCTCTCCTCTAGTTTATTTTCTCGGCCAATGTAACTTTTTGTATTTGAAGCAATAATATCTCTCCTATGAGATAAAGTGTTGCTTGTATTCAATGATATGTGCCTCCATAAAGAAGATGAAACATTTTTTAATATATGCATGGGATCTAGTAAGTGGCTAATATTAATATGTTCCCAATATGGAAGCTCATAAAATATAGATTTCCTTTTCATCCCAATGATATTTTTCTCAACATAGGTGTTAAAACATTTAGGATCATCGAACATATGTTTCCCATTTGAATCAAAAAATTATACCATTTCATTCTCCTTGTTTATGTCATATGCCCTAATCCAATCGGTTGGTGTCATTATTTAACCCAGGTCTCTAGGTTCTCTATGGTTTACCATTGAAATCATATGCAACTCTTCTATAAGGGTGGTATTTTGGGAGGAACACCCTCAAGCAGTCGTACACCAACTTTGGTAGGTGGTTGGACCACCTAGATTTTATGGAAGGACCACAACATTTAAATCCATGAAACCCTTTTGTTATAAGACCTGTGATACTATTATATACAAAGAATGTTAGTGTCAAAAATATGGTTGTACCAAATCAGGTATGGAAAATAACATTACATATATAAACAAATCATTCAACATGCTTACTAGAGAAAACTCCTAGTCTTGGATAATCATGCATGGTGTAAGCACATATGCAATATAATGCAATATACCTTTCCATTGGGAATGGTCTTGATACATCATATGCATGTATCACTTCCCATAATTTCTTAAATTCATCGATCAATGGTTGGAGGTAGACATCCATTATCTTCACTTGTCTTCTACCCGGGATTATAAGAGCCAACATATGATGTTCATTCTTTATGGACAACCATGGGGGGATAATGTTATTGATCACTACCATTGGCCAAACAAAATAGTTGGTATTTTGGAGGGAATATAGGTTAACTCCATCCATGACTATTCTCAATTGTAGGCTCCGTACTTCATCCTTGAATTTATCGAGCCATGTATCCTCTATATGCTTCATGGATTTTGAATCTGTTTGGATTTGCATAACTCCTGGCTCACTTCTATGTGAGTTATGCCACCCTTATAATACGACTAATAGTTTGCAATGAAATAACATTTGAATCCTTGATTATAGGTGTGTGCCTTAATATCTTATGAGAAGGACCACGTGCCTTACCATTGTTTTTTTATTTCAAGTACTTGTCATTCCCACATTCTAGACATATCTCTTTGTCTGCATATTTGTTTCTGTATAGAATACAATCATTTAGACATGCATGGTATGATATGTACTCAACACCCAACATTTTATCATTTTATTTTCCTTTGTGCAGTTATCGGGAAAGGAATTATCTCTTAGAAGTACCTTATCTTTGAGTAACTTGAAATTAACGAGTAATAGAAATGTACATTGTCATTAAGCATGCATAAAATCAATTTCTTCCTTCATTGTGCAACAATGTTCCTGATAAAATTATGGAACTTAATGGTTAGTTACCTCAAAAGTACCAAGAAACACACATATGGGATACCATACATCTCTTTAAAGTTGTATAGTAACATTCTTGTCTCTACTTGGGTAGACCTTGACCCATGTCCAAAGAGAGCAGTGGTGGGAGCATATTTCATGTTTTTGAAGAAGGTATTGAAGATATCAACATCATCCCCTGATTCATTTTGTTGGAATGCATGTAATGACATTTCCTCCATGGCTTGGGTATCCTGTAAGAAATCATCCATACCAACCTTTGTATCATTGCCTTCCTCCCCAACATGTGAAGAACTAGTATTACTGTAGAGGTTTTGAATTGGTGACTCAGGATGTAGTGGGAATTGAATAGGTGGTCGATTCAACCATGCTCAATATGATTCCTCTCCGAGATGTGCTCGTTTAATAGAAAGATCATGACTTGAAATCATGGTGGGGTGAAATTGTAGATGGTAGACAATTCCCTCATCATCAGAATGCTAATTATAAAAATATTGAACATTACATTGATAATGTTAGTAACACAATGAATTTACTATGTTCAAACATTATACAAACATTTATTATAAGCATGTGATTTTTTTTCCCAATAATAAACATGCATCCAAACACTTTATAAAACAAATGTCGAATTAAGCAATACGTTTACATTAGTTCCATTAAAAATCCAAAAATACAATTACTCAATCATCATTTTCTTACGCCCCAAGGGGTGTCTGCATAAAAGAGATCCAAATCACAATGTAACATCGTTGACCCAGGATGGTTGCTCGAAGATGGCATGTTATAATTGGTAGGGTAAAGCAGTTGTCCATTTTCATCAAACATCTGTTTGTTGTATCTTTCTCCTGATAAGAGATTGGTGGATTTTGGGACTATTGGAATATATTGTGCATCTGAACTCGATCCTTAACCATGATCCTGCAAAATTCAATGAACAATTATTCAATTGCACGTGCATACATAACATAAATTCAATGATCCCGCACGGGTGTAGACGGATTGGCAAGTGCCGTGTAAATGGAAGGAAATTTGTATAATGAAGTCTCATGTTCGATTCTCACCCGGACTTACTCGTGCGCCATTCTTGCGGGCTGGGTGGTTGCACCTGGGGTTATAGTGGTAGACGCCTGGGGATCGACCCCATGTCACGCAAGTACGAGAACCGCGAGTTGCCGATTCCCCCAGTTAAAAAAAAAAAAAAAATACAATGAGATAAATAAATTATAAATAAAATCTAGACTTATTGCAATCGGCAAGGGGGAACTTGAAGGACTTGCAATGATATGGAATGAACTAGAATATGAAGAATTGGCCATTTGATATTATATTCATTTTTCTTTCATTTGAGCCAAAATCGTCATCTTGGGAAGCATGGAACAATATAACTTCAAACATAATTTTGAATAATTTTAATAATTTAATGGTGCACTTAATCATATAAGGATTCCCCCATGCATTGTTATAAAAAAAATGCATCGGTGCTTTAAATTGAAAGAAGCACCAAATACTTACCTCTGTTATTTCCTTTGCAAAGAATCACTCCACAAAATTTAAATGTGGATGTTTGCATTTTCATTTTGCAAATTAAATTGTTTGTCGGCGCATTAGTATTTACACACTGCATTAGTGCAGTATGAACTGTATAACACATCAATTGAAACAAGTTAGAAAAATATTTTGTGCACTTACTATCAATGCATTGAAATTTACTATGAAAAAATGAGTCAGTGCATTATACATACACACTACACTGGTGCACAACGCACCGAAAAAGTACGTTATGGAAAAAAACAACGCATGCATTTATCATCAATGCGTCGAAATATACAACGAAAAAATGAGTGTAAATTTCAGTTTTTCTAAATGTATGTGTTTATAAATGAAAACCATATTCATTCTTTCATTCTTTTGCCAAATTTTAGAGGGGATATTTGTGCAAGAGAGATTTACCAGCAAAGACTTCAGAGTGGGTGCAATTTTTTTGAAGATCCAAATTCGAAAGGGATTACCATAGGTCACATACAAATCTATAGAGGAGAAATTTCAAGTATATGATTTCATTATGTTCATCATCTTAATCTTTCCCCTATTTAATTCAAGAAATTTTTAGTTCATTCCCAAACAAAAAAAAGGGTTTCATAGTTACCTTCAGTATTGGAAGCCCTAATTTCCTCATTCTTTTTCTTGCTTTCCCTTTCTATATTTCATAAGGAGAATATTTTTTTTAAGAAAAATATTTTTATAGGGTTTGTTTATTTATGTATGAGGTGTTTCCTATCCATTCCAATGGAACCACTCATTGCATTGGATCCCAAAATGACTTATTGTTGTCGGTTTAAAAAAAAATTGTCTTTGTGGTTAGTGGTGCACATTTCGCATAGGAAGAGCATTGATGCGTATTTTCATGTCAACAACACTGCTTAATTTAAATTAGAAAAAAATATTTAAAAAAAACTTTTCGCGGTCAATGGTGCACATTGAACATAAATAAGAACTGAGGTACATTTTCTTATAAAGAGCATTGCTACATTTAAAATGGAAATAATATTGTTTTTTATATGGAAATTGTCATGTCTTAAACTTGTTCACGGGGCGGAGGTGGGTAATAAAAAATACTTAGGTACCAATGATTTTATTAATTTATAAAGCACTAACTGAATACAACATTTTGTAAACAAAAATTGATTTCATAATGACATTGTTATCATATACCAATTCATATACATATGGTTGGCATACTTGTGAGTATGAAGTTACTATACACAATGGTATCTTATTTTGTAAAAACATTACGTAATTTTTATATTTGATGAATCCTAGCTCTTTTTTTTCAAGGATATTTTGAAAATTCCAAGAAACAAACGAGGGGAAAACCAATACATGTCAGTAGGGATGTCCCAAAAAGTGTATAAGGAATATCAACGTGTCCAAAAAAGTGTAGAAGAAAAAGGTAAAAGAAATGAACATAATTGTGTCGCAAGAGGAGCCATCCCAACAACAATGTGCATCAGAGATATGTAATCATTCATTTATTCTTTTGTGCACATTGAATTTAATTATCATGTGAAATATTATTTTTCAATTGTTTTGTTGCATAAAGGAAAAAAAATAGAACCCATTCAACACATAAGGTAGGACGACAAGGAATAAAAGGGTTGATCACAAGCGTTGTGAGTATTTATGTTTTTTGTCTTACTTAATATTTCATGTTTGTTGTGATCTTTATATATAAATAATTAATTTACACTTGTCCATGGATGTCTTTTAATAGGTGCTAACATACAAAGAGGAAACAACCAATGAATTGATAAACATTGGGTTAAGTATGGGTTGTGAGTATATGTTGAAGTACAAAGGTTTAATTGAACAATTTGTAAGTAGATATGTTGTTTAAATTCTCTTGTTTTATAATTAATGAATCAATAAGAAACCTTTATATTAATTATATCGATTGTTCTTTTTCATGGCGTATTAAACATGAAGGAAACAAAGTATGGAATGCATCCAACTGAAGAGATTTTGAGAGAAGGCATGAAGGATGGCTTCGAAATAATGTGTATATTAATTTATGAAATGTTCGCTATTAAGCTATGTTTTTTTATTTACGCAATCATGTATATTCTACTATATATTTATAAATGTAGATATACTTAATACACATTATTTATATGTTTGCAGATGGAAGATAAAGAGGAAGAACATAAAAAAAACAAGTCAATCAAGAAAACATTAGGTTAAATAACCAAAATATAATATCGCCTACAAGTGATGAAGAAATGAGGCATGCACACAGTTCGAATGATGACAATATTTCAAGTGGTGAATGACAATCAATATAATTGAATTTTACTGCAAGTTGTATGTTTTGGAATATTTGTTTATGAAAATTGGGGATTTTGTTTAATATACTCATAGTCCCAATTGCATGAGGACATGTTAACAATAAGTGTAAGAATTACATATTGGTTGCAATTTGATTATTGTGGACTTTTACATTGTCCCATTTTGTACGAAAATGGATCTCTTACTCATATATAATAAAAAGGGTTTCTTATTTTATTGCATTGTCGAATGTTGTAAAATGTTTCGTTGTTGAATAATTAACATGTGGATGATTTACATTGTTACAAATAACAGAGGTGTAATTCATTGGATAACACATTAATGCAATCATTATATCAAAATGCTATAACAAAAATTTTAAACAATATTATTATAAAAAATATTTGATTTTGAGATGATTAATTAAAAATTTGTAAAAGAACAATTAAATAAAACATATGCATATCAATTCATTGTATTCTTATGAACTCACTAGATGATGTGTTCCATAATATAGAAATCAGTGCGTTTTGAGGCGTCATACACATCGGTGCCCATTAATTATACAAACACATTGGTACAAACTATTGAGAAAAATCATCGTTCCATAAATGACATAACGTACAACAATATTTATTGTTTCAAAATTTTATAGTGCTTATGTTTACAAAATGCATAGGGTCTCTAAATATAATGTATGCATTGATTCTTAGTAAAAATAATGGCATCCACTTCTCACCTCGAATATTCGAAATTTCACTACCCTTAGGTGCACATCGTAATACAGGCACCGATATGTAATAATTATACAATCATCGGGGTGCACACTAACTTAAATGCATCAGGGTGTACATAAACTAAAAAGGATTAGTGTTTCATATGCAAACAATGTGGAGCCAGTGCATATAAATTATAAGAGCATCAATGCTTCACATACAAAAAATAAGGAAAAAACGGTGCATAGTAATTATAAGCACACTGGTGCTTTTTTCTTATATGTATGCATTGGGGTAGGTTGATTAAGAGTGCACCAGTATGTTTTGACAATAAAAGCACCGAAAAAAAAACCTATGATACAACTTCCACCTGCCCAATTGTTTTTAGTTATATGGAACATCCATTAAAACCTTTTCTTCAAATAGAAAAGATTTTGTTTTAAAAATATTTCTAAATCTTGTAACACTAAAAACCCCTGCAAAAACCTTCGCTACAAGGTGTTTTCCTTGCAGTGATAAATACCCTCCAATTTGATGTTACTAGATTTTGGGAGTCTTCAAATTTGAACCAGTGAAGATCGTATATAAAAATATCAAGATGTGTTTTCCCTTTGTCTTCCATTTCAATAGAATATGCATATTGTCAAAATCTCCCCATGTCATGACTAGGGTCCTAAATTTTTCTAGGGAGACAAGTAAGGCATTATCAATTAGCCATCTGCCCATGTTGGTTCATATATATATATATATATATATA
>JASDQU010815421.1:22820-36544 GCA_032191745.1 Picea mariana
ATATATTATCAACTTCAGTGTAAACAGTTTCTTTGTACTAAATTGACAAAATATAAGTGACTTACTCTTTATCAAACACCTTTTTCCATTCGTTTAAAGTAGATTCCCTTCCCTTTTGTCCTCATCTTGTTGGTCGTCCCAAACCACTACCCCTAGTGTGTCGTCAATTTTCTTGATTTACTCATTGGCATAATAAAACAACTTGTATACTATGTACCCCTTCACCATAGACCCCTCTAGTTTTTCCCTTTGTCAAACAATCCCCTTCAATTTTTTCACGTACCTCTATAAGAAGAACATCCAACAACATGAGAGCACCCCAAATAATTCAACCTAATCAAGTAGGTGAATTAGAACATGGACTTGTAAGTCTATAAAACTCGTGGGTAGTTCTCAAACATACAAAAAATCTCATCTATCTCTCGACACCACCGTGGAATGTTGGCCATATGAATATCCTTTAATTAATGTGACCCAATGTATAAATGAAAATAATTTTGATATGGCATGTCACAGGTCATGGGAGAGGTCATGGTTCACACAACCTCACACAATCAAAGGACAATGACACTACAAAATATACACACACGTCATTGATTTCCATAAAACTGTGAGTGCATAACATATTTTTACCAACAATATAACAGAAGAATCAAGTATTCAACATACATACCCTTATAAGGTTCATATGGTCATGTGATCTCAACCCCAACAAATTTCCTTCTACAGTGAAGTAACATCATAAATTCAACCCATATAAAGAAGGTTCCTTCACACCCAATATAACATCATTTTCCATAGAAATATCATTTTTCTTCAAAATCCATGGGACATCACCTTCTTTAAAAGACCAAGAGGTACTAGCCTCTCCTCTAGTTTATTTTCTTGGCCAATGTAACTTTTTGTATTTGAAGCAATAATATCTCTCCTATGAGATAATGTGTTGCTTGTATTCAATGATATGTGCCTCCATAAAGAAGATGAAACATTTTTTAATATATGCATGGGATCTAGTAAGTGGCTAATATTAATATGCTCCCAATATGGAAGCTCATAAAATATATATTTCCTTTTCATCCCAATGAGATTTTTCTCAACATAGGTGTTAAAACATTTAGGATCATCGAACATATGTTCCCCATTTGAATAAAAAAATTATACCATTTCATTCTCCTTCTTTATGTCATATGCCCTAATCCAATCAGTTAGTGTCATTATTTAATCCAGGTCTCTAGGTTCTCTATGGTTTACCATTGAAATCATATGCAACTCTTCTATAAGGGTGGTATTTTGGGAGGAACACCCTCAAGCAGTCATACACTGACTTTGGTAGGTGGTTGGACCACCTAGATTTTATGGAAGGACCACAACATTTACATCCATGAAACCCTTTTGTTATAAGACCTGTGATGCTATTATATACAAAGAATGTTAGTGTCAAAAATATGGTTGTACCAAATCAGGTATGGAAAATAGCATTACATATATAAACAAATCATTCAACATGCTTACTAGAGAAAACTCCTATTCTTGGATAATCATGCATGGTGTATGCACATATGCCATATAATGCAATATACCTTTTCATTGGGAATGGTCTTGATACATCATATGCATGTATCACTTCCCATAATTTCTTAAATTCATCGATCAATGGTTGGAGGTAGACATCCATTATCTTCACTTGTCTTCTACCCGGGATTATAAGAGCCAACATATGATGTTCATTCTTCATGGAAAACCATGGGGGGATATTGTTATTGATCACTACCATTGGCCAAACAAAATAGTTGGTATTTTGGAGGGAATATAGGTTAACTCCATCCATGACTATTCTCAATTGTAGGCTCCATACTTCATCCTTGAATTTATCGAGCCATGTATCCTCTATATGCTTCATGGATTTTGAATCTGTTTGGATTTGCATAACTCCTGGCTCACTTCTATGTGAGGTATACCACCCTTACAATACGACTAATAGTTTGCAATGAAAGAACATTTGAATCCTTGATTATAGGTGTGTGCCTTAATATCTTATGAGGAGGACCATGTGCCTTACCATTGTTTTTTCATTTCAAGTACTTGTCATTCCCACATTTTGGACATATCTTTTTGTCTGCATATTTGTTTCTGTATAGAATACAATCATTTAGATATGCATGGTATGATATGTACTCAACACCCAACATTTTATCATTTTCTTTTCCTTTGTGCAGTTATCGAGAAAGGAATTATCTCTCGAAAGTACCTTATCTTTGAGTAACTTGCAATTAATGAGTAATAGAAATGTACATTGTCATTAAGCATGCATAAAATCAATTTCTTCCTTCATTGTGCAACAATATTCCTGATAAAATTATGGATCTTAATGGTTAGTTACCTCAAAAGTACCAAGAAACACACATATGGCATACCATACATCTCTTTAAAGTTGTATAGTAACATTCCTGTCTCTACTTGGGTAGACCTTGACCCATGTCCAAAGAGAGCGGTGGTGGAAGCATATTTCATGTTTTTGAAGAAGGTATTGACGATATCAACATCATCCCCTGATTCATTTTGTTGGAATGCATGTAACGAAATTTCCTCCATGGCTTGGGTATCATGTAAGAAATCATCCATACCAACCTTTGTATCATCGCCTTCCTCCCCAACATGTGAAGAACTAGTATTACTATAGAGGTTTTGAATTGGTGACTCAGGATGTAGTGGGAATTGAATAGGTGGTCGATTCAACCATGCTCAATATGATTCCTCTCCGAGATGTGCTCATTTAATAGAAAGATCATGACTTGAAATCGTGGTGGGGTGAAATGGTAGATGGTAGACAATTCCCTCATCATCAGAATGCTAATTATAAAAATATTGAACATTACATTGATAATGTTAGTAACACAATGAATTTACTATGTTCAAACATTATACAAAACATTTATTATAAGCGTGTGAATTCCAATAATAAACATGCATCCAAACACTTTATAAAACAAATGTTGAATTAAGCAATACGTATACATTAGTTCCATTAAAAATCCAAAAATACAATTACTCAATCATCATTTTCTTACGCCCCAAGGGGTGTCTGCATAAAAGAGATCCAATTCACAATGTAACATCGTTGACCCAGGATGGTTGCTCAAAGATGGCATGTTATAATTGGTAGGGTAAAGCAGTTGTCCATTTTCATCAAACATCTGTTTGTTGTATCTTTCTCCTGATAAGAGATTGGGGGATTTTGGGACTACTGGAATATATTGTGCATCCAAACTCGATCCTTAACCATGATCCTGCAAAATTCAATGAACAATTATTCAATTGCACGTGCATACATAACATAAATTCAATGAGATAAATAAATTATAAATAAAATCTAGACTTATTGCAATCGGCAAGGGGGAACTTGAAGGACTTGCAATGATATGGAATGAACTAGAATATGAAGAATTGGCCATTTGATATTATATTCATTTTTCTTTCATTTGAGCCAAAATTGTCATCTTGGGAAGCATGGAACAATATAACTTCAAACATAATTTTGAATAATTTTAATAATTTAATGGTGCACTTAATCATATAAGGATTCCCCCATGCATTGTTATATAAAAAATGCATCGGTGCTTTAAATTGCAAGAAGCACCAAATACTTACCTCCGTTATTTCCTTTGCAAAGAATAACTCCACAAAATTTAAATGTGGATGTTTGCATTTTCATTTTGCAAATTAAATTGTTTGTCGGCGCGTTAGTATTTACACATTGCATCAGTGCAGTATGAACTGTATAACACATCAATTGAAACAAGTTAGAAAAATATTTTGCGCACTTACTATCAATGCATTGAAATTTACTATGAAAAAATGAGTCAGTGCATTATACGTACACACTACACTGGTGCACTACTCACTGCACAACGCAAAAAAACAATGCATGCATTTATCATCAATGTGTCGAAATATACAACGAAAAAATGAGCGTAAATTTCAGTTTTTCTAAATGTATGTGTTTATAAATGAAAACCATATTCATTCTTTCATTCTTTTGCCAAATTTTAGAGGGGATATTTGTGCAAGAGAGATTTACCAGCAAAGACTTTAGAGTGGGTGCAATTTTTTTGAAGATCCAAATTCAAAAGGGATTACCATAGGTCACATACAAATCTATAGAGGAGAAATTTCAAGTATATGATTTCATTATGTTCATCATCTTAATCTTTCCCCTATTTAATTCAAGCAATTTTTAGTTCATTCCCAAACAAAAAAAAGGGTTTCATAGTTACCTTCAGTATTGGAAGCCCTAATTTCCTCATTCTTTTTCTTTCTTTCCCTTTCTATATTTCACAAGGAGAATATTTTTTTTAAGCAAAATATTTTTATAGGGTTTGTTTATTTACACATGAGGTGTTTCCTATCCATTCCAATGGAACCACTCATTGCATTGGATCCCAAACTGACTTATTGTTGTCGGTTTAAAAACAAAATTGTCTTTGTGGTTAGTGGTGCACATTTCACATAGGAAGAGCACCGATGCGTATTTTCATGTCAACAACACTGCTTAATTTAAATTAGAAAAAAATATTTAAAAAAAACTTTTCGCGGTCGATGGTGCACATTGAACATAAATAAGAACTGAGGTGCATTTTCTTATAAAGAGCATCGCTACATTTAAAATGGAAATAATATTGTTTTTTATATGGAAATTGTCATGTCTTAAACTTGTTCACGGGGCGGAGGTGGGTAATAAAAAATACTTAGGTACCAATGATTTTATTAATTTATAAAGCATTAACTGAATACAACATTTTGTAAACAAAAATTGATTTCGTAATGACATTGTTATCATATACCAGTTCATATACATATGGTTGGCATACCAGTGAGATGAAGTTACTATACACAATGGTATCTTATTTTGTAAAAACATTACATAATTTTTATATTTGATGAATCCTAGCTTTTTGTTTTCAAGGAACAAACGAGGGGAAAACCAATACATGCCAGTAGGGATGTCCAAAAAAGTGTAGAAGGAATATCAACGTGTCCAAAAAGGTGTAGAAGAAAAAAGTAAAAGAAATGAACATAATTGTGTCGCAAGAGGAGCCATCCCAACAACAATGTGCATCAGAGATTTGTAATCATTCATTTATTCTTTTGTGTACATTGAATTTAATTATCACGTGAAATATTATTTTTCAATTGTTTTGTTGCATAAAGGAAAAAAAATAGAACCCATTCAACACATAAGGTAGGACGACAAGGAATAAAAGGGTTGATCACAAGCTTTGTGAGTATTTATGTTTTCGGTCTTACTCAATATTTCATGTTTGTTGTGATCTTTATATATAAATAATTAATTTACACTTGTCCATGGATGTCTTTTAATAGGTGCTAACATACAAAGAGGAAACAACCGATGAATTGATAAACATTGGGTTAAGTATGGGTTGTGAGTATATGTTGAAGTACAAAGGTTTAATTGAACAATTTGTAAGTAGATATGTTGTTTAAATTCTCTTGTTTTATAATTAATGAATCAATAAGAAACCTTTATATTAATTATATCGACTGTTCTTTGTCATGGCGTATTAAACATGAAGGAAACAAAGTATGGAATGCAGCCAACTGAAGAGATTTTGAGAGAAGGCATGAAGGATGTCTTCGAAATAATGTGTATATTAATTTATGAAATGCTCGCTATTAAGGTATGTTTTTTTATTTATGCAATCATGTATATTCTACTATATATTTATAAATGTAGATATACTTAATACACATTATTTATATGTTTGCAAATGGAAGATAAAGAGGAAGAACATAAAAAAACAAGTCAATCAAGAAAACATTAGGTTAAATAACCAAAATATAATATCACCTACAAGTGATGAAGAAATGAGGCATGCACACAGTTCGAATGATGACAATATTTCAAGTGGTGAATGACAATCAATATAATTGAATTTTACTGCAAGTTGTATGTTTTGGAATATGTGTTTATGAAAATGGGGGATTTTGTTTAATGTACTCAATATATAGTCCCAATTGCATGAGGACATGTTAACAATAAGTGTAAAAATTACATATTGGTTGCAATTTGATTATTGTGGACTTTTACATTGTCCCATTTTGTACGAAAATGGATCTCTTAGTCATATATAATAAAAAGGGTTTCTTATTTTATTGCATTGTCGAATGTTGTAAAATGTTGCGTTGTTGAATAATTAACATGTGGATGATTTACATTGTTTCAAATAACAGAGGTGTAATTCGTTGGATAACACATTAATGCAATCATTATATCAAAATGTTATAACAAAAATTTTAAACAATATTATTATAAAAAATATTTGATTTTGAGATGATTAATTAAAATTTTGTAAAAGAAAAATTAAATAAAACATATGCATATCAATTCATTGTATTCTTATGAACTCACTAGACGATGTGTTCCATAATATAGAAAGCAGTGCGTTTTGAGGTGTCATACACATCGGTGCCCATTAATTATACAAACACAATGGTACAAACTATTGAGAAAAATCATCGTTCCATAAATGACATAACGTACAACAATATTTATTGTTTCAAAATTTTATAGTGCTTATGTTTACAAAATGCATAGGGGTTCTAAATATAATGTATGCATTGATTCTTAGTAAAAATAATGGCATCCACTTCTCACCTCGAATATTCGAAATTTCACTACCCTTAGGTGCACATCGTAATACAGGCACCGATATGTAATAATTATACAATCACCGGGGTGCACACTAACTTAAATGCATCAAGATGTACATAAACTAAAAAGGATTAGTGTTTCATATGCAAACAATGTGGAACTAGTGTGTATAAATTATAAGAGGATCAATGCTTCACATACAGAAAACAAGGAAAAAACGGTGCATAGTAATTATAAGCACACTGGTTCTTTTGTCTTATTGTATGCATTGGGGCAGGTTGATTAAGAGTGCACCAGTATGTTTTGACAATCAAAGCACTGAAAAAAAAACCTATGATACAACTTCCACCTCCCCAATTGTTTTTAGTTATATGGAACATCCATTAAAACCTTTGATTCAAATAGAGAAGATTTTGTTTTAAAAATATTTCCAAATCTCGTAACACTAAAAACGCCTGCAAAAACCTTCGCTACAAGGTGTTTTCCTTGCAGTGATAAATACCCTCAAATTTGATGTTACTAGATTTTGGGAGTCTTCAAATTTGGACCAGTGAAGATCGTATATAAAAATGTCAAGATGTGTTTTCCCTTTGTCTTCCATTTCAATAGAATATGCATATTGTCAAAATCTCCCCATGTCATGACTAGGGTCCTAAATTTTTCTAGGGAGACAAGTAAGGCATTATCAATTAGCCATCTGCCCATGTTGGTTCATATATATATATATATATATATAGTTTCAAGGGAAACCTTACAAGATCCCCCTTATTCTCTAGAATATCTAGATGGAGGGAATCTCAACTGATAATGATTAGTAACCCAATTGGACTTGACCATGTTCAAACCTCAATTAGATTAGAACTAGGCACCTCATAATGAATTTCACCTTTAAACAATTTGTTTGAATTGATTNTTGTAAGGTTTCCCTTGAAACCTTACAAGATCCCCCTTATTCTCTAGAATATCTAGATGGAGGGAATCTCAACTGATAATGATTAGTAACCCAATTGGACTTGACCATGTTCAAACCTCAATTAGATTAGAACTAGGCACCTCATAATGAATTTCACCTTTAAACAATTTGTTTGAATTGATTTAGATAACCCACAAGTCTAGAGGTAATGTGAGTGTTTGTATATGCATACATACATAGAGAGAGAGAGAGAGAGAGAGAGAGAGAGAGAGAGAGAGACCCAAGGGGTTGGATCCAATGGTGAGTACCAAGGAGTTTCTAGTCATTGGGTAAGGTTTATTTCCGTTGAGGTATTTTATTGGAGCCATGAGGTCACATTGAGGTAGTGGTCGAATGTGTGGTTGTGCCTAGAGAGATTATATTTAATTATCTCATAACCCATGCACACATAAGTGTATCAAATCCTCCCTCCACGTCCTTCAATTTTTTCTAGCCTAGTGTATTAGTTTAATCAATTTGAATGAACTATTTCAAGGTGGAGATCATCATAAGGTATTTGTTTCTAGTCCAACAAAGTCTTGATGAGTTACCAATGGATATTGTGCCCGACAATTTAGTTTCTCTCCATGTTGATATTTTGAGAAAGAGGGGAGGATTCTTAGAGATTTTTCTTGGAATGAATGTGTGTGTGTGTGTGTGTGTGTGTAATATCGAGTGGTTGGGTTCTATGAATTGCAAAAGAGAGGCCTTGAGGTCAATTCCTTGAGTTGGATATATGTGATATGTTAATACTTAATGTCCCTATCAGGTCAGTTATAATATACTCTACGTTGAATATTTACCCTAGTTACAACTCATTTATAGATGTGAAGTCTCTAAGGGTTTCTTGTGCATGGTTACATGGAAAAAACATTGTGTGTGTATGTGTGTGTCTATATAAGGTTATGTTTATTTTTCTATTGTTTGGAAAACTTTACGAAAGGATCTATTCTTGTTGTGGAACCCTAGATATCTGATCTAGAGAGTGTATAATTGAGGTCACCCCAAACTATACTATGTGCAACATCAAAGGTATTATCTAGACAAAGAGCTTCACAAACTTCCTTCTTACCATATGAAGGAGCATATATGTTGATAACTTCCATGGGCTCATTAAAGATATGAGGAAAAAAAGTCACTAAGATAGTGAAATTTAAGTTATCTCTTTCTCATGAATAAAGTAAAGTTCCAATCTATAAATAAACCTCCTACATGTCCCTCTAAACATATTACACAATTCCCAACCAAGAAATAAATCTTTTAAAAAAATTAAGCCACTTCTGCCATCTATCATAGTTTCTTGTATCGTAATAATATCTGGACAAAATTTAGAGATCAATATTCTAAAGGAGCATTTTTTGGAGGCACCTTCCAACCCTCCTATTTTGTAGGAGATATGATTCATTATTTACCCTTCCTATGGGATTTTGATCCTCTAAGTTCCCTAGTAATAGGGAATTATCTTCTTATAATTGGGGAAGACATGTTATCCCCCCCTTTAAAGAGATTGGATGGCCCTCTAATATCCCTTTCAAAGAATTTGTAGTTAAGCATATCCTTGAAATCCCAAAGAGATCAAATCCTCATTATCGTTAGATGCTCTAACTAGACTTATATCTCCTGGATAAGTAGGGCTTGAGTGATCTTTATTCTATAATGTCCAAGAGTAGAGATGTATGAGGAAATTTAAACATCAATATGTGTGTACAAGTACAAGCATACATATATGTATGTGTGTATGTGTATTTCTATATGTATATGTATATGTATACACACACACAAATATGTGTGTGTGTGTGTAGAGAGAGAGGGGGGAGGGGGCAGGTGTCACCCCCAACTATAATATGTACAACAAAAAAGGTATTGTAGAAACAAAGAGATTCACAAAATTATTCTTACCAAATGAAGGAGAATATATGTTGATAACTTCTATGGACTCATTAAGTATATGAGAAACAAAGTCACAAAGACAGTGGAATTGGAGTTATCTCTTTCTCATGAATAAAAGTAGAGTTCCAACGTATACATAAACTTCTTGCATGTCCCTCTAAAATTAGTACACAAAATTCCCAACTAAGAGGGAAATATTTCAAAAAATTTGAGCCATAGTTTCTTGTATCATAAAATATATTTGGAAAAAATTTAGAAATCAATCTTCTAAAGGATCATTTTTTGGAGGTACACCCTGTTAGCACCATGATTTTCATAGCTAGATTTAGAGGTTTGTCCAAAGTTTTTGGAGTCATGCCCTGGTCTTCGGAAGACCAAGGCATTCCTAAATGATTCATAGAAAGTGTGTTTTCCATAAATTCATTGATCAAATAAAGGTAACAGAGAGTTAAGTCATAAATTGGGTTAAAGGGTGTATTGTATTTTTCATAAAACACCATCATATAAAGAAAAGAGTCAAGGGTGTGAAAGTACATCATGTTCAATTTGCAATGGTCCACATTTTCCTAAGTCCTTAAATCATATTGAAAAGTGGGAAATTATGTGCTAAGGTCGAGTCATAGGTTAGGGTGAAAGTCATGTCAAAAGGTATTATGGTTCATCATCACCTTTCATGAGCTCATAGAACGCACAATCATGACACTCCATGTCATTTGTACCATTGCAAGATTCAAAAGTGTACCCACTGTGAAAGTTTGCTACGCAAATTCCTAAACTTTCCTTGAAACATCTTGTCACCTTGATAACCACTTCCCTTTTCAAATTTAATCCCTTATCCATTCAAAGCATGAATATTGGCCACCTTTTGTCTTTATCCATCTCCTCCAAGACCTGTGCATAGTCCATAGCCTCTCCAACAAGCTCCAAAGCTCTACGCTACACAAATTTTGTGTGCTTCCAGTCGCTACACAAACCCTGTGTGCTGCCTTTTTCTACGCAAACCTGTACTCTATTTTTTGCTGCACACTCTCCATTCATTTCAATCATTGTCTAAGAGTCTTTCTTGGAGCCCATTGCAAGTTATCCTCTGAAATGAATTTGCTTTTTATATAACTAGATTTACTTCATTTGAGCTAAACCCTAACCATCCTAGTTGTTGCACAAGCTTGCATGTTGAGCGTGAAGGTGATTCTGTTTTGAGCAATTTGAAATTTAATTTTGCAAGGGAGACATCCCAGAACCATGACTCCAAAGGAAAAGAAGAAATACAAGGGAGGAAACGTTTTTAGATATGAACCCCAAGGTCTGACTTTGGTAAACTCAGACCCTACATACAGGGTGTCCTTTGAACAAGATGGATGTATGAGATTCTGTGAAAAGGTTCAGGGGTATAATGTGCAGTTGACCAAGCAGTTTGCTATGAATTTTAATGGTGTCAGCACAACCATTGCAGTGATCACTTTTCCAATGTTATAAGAAACCATATCAGTTGCTATAGAGATTCCTACATAGGGAGAGAAGTGGTTTAAAGGTATGCCCTTAGATCCTTCATTTTATATTGTTTTCCTCAAACCTAAATACAGAAATCAGAAAATTGGTGCCACCATCCCTAGGGAATATGTTTTGGAATCTTATGAGAAGCTCTTGAGGGTAATCCAAAAATAATTTACCTATGAGGGTAGGTTTGACATGGCATATCAATACCACATAAGGCTCCTTATGCATTTCACAGGGAAAATCCCCCTAAACTTACCCTTCTACCTATATAGAAGCCTGTGAAAAATAGCAGGCAAAGTCCAAGCTAGGTTTTACCAACTAAAGAGCAGTATATTCCACTTTTCCTTGGTAAAGTTGTTGGTGTTTGAAGAGAATAAAAATCTAAACAGATACTAGGATTCCTTCTTGACCTCAACAAACATTTCCATGTACCCTAAAAGAGATACCCCCTTGTCTGTTGAGAAATCAACATGTAATAGTTTAGGGGTCAAAGGAAGAGGTGTTGTTGAAAAGGAAAAAGGAAAAGAGATTGAGAAATCATCACCCAGTCAGCCAGTCTTGAAGAAAAGAAGAAAACTACAATTCACTGATGAACCCAAGGAGACACAGACTCCCAGTAAACCACTCACCAGTTCATCTGCTAGGAGGTTTCCCATACACACAGTTCAGACAGAGTTTGTTGAATTTGTGATCCAGATTTTATGAGTAGAACAAAATGAATATAGATTATTAAAATATGCTTAACAAAGAATAACAGAGATACAGTAAAACTGGTTTTCTATTCAATAAGGAAATAAGTTGAAAGTGTAACATGCAGTGGAAAACAACCTTGTTGGAATGGTGGCGGCTTATCTCTAAGAAGAGATGTGATGGTTGCGCTCATTCATAAGAACATGATTACCATGAGCCTCTGAAGGCATTTTTACAATAAACAAGAATGTCAAAAACCCTAGACATCAAAAAACCTAACCCTAGGAGATGAGCACCAAAAGTCATGTGGGCCCTATTTGGGTAAGTTAGTACATCAACTTTTTGGGGTCGTAAATTTTTCATACGATATCCATTTTAGGCACACGATAGCCTGTTGGAAAGGTATATCGGATCCCTAAAAATGTTGTTTAGGGCGTCAAAATGGCCCCGCAAGTCAGGGTCCCGAAAACTAGGAAAAAAAGTTCCAAACTCGAAAACTGCCAAAACGAACTAGTTGGAATAGGTGGGAGGCCACCGACATCCATCTGGATAAATCCTCTCCCCTTAGGAAGCATTGGTATCCATTGTGTTGATTTCCCCCATCATATGAAGAAATTTCTGTTGAATTTGGCCCCGGGTGAGACAGTTGCCTTGGTGCAGGAGTTGCCCTTCTTTGACAACTCGATAAAGTTGGATCCTTTACTGCCAGGTTCCATTGATTTGTGTGTCCACAATATGGTCATTGGATGCATGTTGCATGCAGCTAGGTTTGAGATCTATTGGTGTCAACTGCTCTGCTATCTCTGAGGTGTCCAATAATGGTGGGAAATATGGTCGAAAGAAAGCCACATTGAAGACTGGGTGCAGGCCAAGGAAAGGGGGAATGTTGAGTGTAAAATAATTTTCACTCACAGCCTTGGTGATGATGTATGGCCCATACCGGAGTGGGAAAATCTTCCGATGGGGCCCAGTAAGGCGTTCTTTCTGCAAGTGCAACCAAAATTTTTCACCCACCTAAAACTTATGTGGCACTCAATGTTGATCATGGCGTTGCTTGTACTTGGCATTGGACTTCTGTAAAATATCTTGAACATGTTCATGGATGTGTTGGATCCACTCAATGAATCAGGTGGCTTTGTTGTCTTGTGGTGGAGCAGGGGATGAGTTAGATGAGGTGGTCTCCAGGGGTAGTGCAACATCCATGGGGCCCAAAGGTTGGAATCCCAACCCCACCTAAAAGGGGTTGTGGCCAGTTTAACTATGTAGGGATCGGTTGTAGCTATGTTGGAAATAAGGAAGACTCTCATCCCATGTGTGGGGGTGCTTGGAATTTTATAATTACATGATATGTACGATCATCCGATTGACAACCTCGGTTTGGCCATCTTTCTGGGGGTTGAAGGAAGTGGATTTGGTGAGCTTGGTATCCAATAGTGACTAGAGGATCAACATAAATGTGCTTAGGAACTGACTGTCCTGATATGATACAATAGTTTGTGGGATCCCAAAGTGTACCCAAAGGCTTTCAAAGAAGAGCTTGGCATTGGCCTCTACAGTGATGTTCTTCTTGTAGGCGGCTAGAATCAACATCTTGGAAAAGCGATCAACAACCACAAAAACACAGTCATTTCCCCTCTTGTTGGATGGGAGGCCCAACATGTATTCCATTGATATGGATTCAAATGGCTTGTCAGGAGTAGGTAGAGGGGTGTACAGGCCTTGTTTCTTAGTGGTCGGTTTGGCAATAGCACATGCAGTGCAGGACCTTCTATACTTGCTGACATCCTAACAAAGTTTTGGCTAGTATAAATGTTTCTACAGCACTGCCACTGTCTTTTCAATGCCAAAGTGTCCTACCACTTGACTGTAGTGAGCTTCCCAAATCATATTTGCGTGCTCGCTTGATGGAACGCAGATATGGACCGGACTACACAACAACTCATCCTGAAGATGGAAATTAATGACCACTGAGTTTTCTCCCAACATTTGGTAGGTGGTGGAGAAGTTAGGGTCTGTCTCATAGAG
>JASDQU010815421.1:41891-84401 GCA_032191745.1 Picea mariana
GTTATTTGCTGCTATTTATATGCATCTTAAATGTGTAATTTCTATAAAAGTTGTGTTTGCAAAATTGAACCATTTGCATAAGAACACTTGAATTAAAACTTGCAAATATTTTCAAGAATACAAGTCTTCATCATTTTTAGATCATCATTCTTGGTTCCCTAGGTTCGAGTCAAGCCTCCGAGTCAGCTTTTCCACGACAACAGTGTACGGTGAGATTGATTGACGTCAGAGCTTTTTGCAGAAGGACATCAACGAAAATGTTCATAACACATCTCTGATCCCCGATCCACCCACTGAGAGGGCAACATGATGGGATGTTTTAGCGTTAG
This sequence comes from Picea mariana, assembly GCA_032191745.1. NCBI lineage: Eukaryota > Viridiplantae > Streptophyta > Pinopsida > Pinales > Pinaceae > Picea > Picea mariana. Next base: position 42,221 of record JASDQU010815421.1, read on the forward strand.
ATACGATCGGATTTTGGGCATTTAAGGAGCTAATTAATACCAAATCCCACATTAGTTGCTACCTCGTGCGTCAATCAAAACATTCATTTTAAATCACTGATAGACCACATCACCCCCACGTCTCCACCGTCAACCCATGATGAACTTAAGTTTTAGCGATTCGACGACAGATCTGTTTAAATTTCATTCATCACCCTAATTGAATGGTTGATGCGACACGGTAAGTTCTTCCTTGGTTTAAATTCTCTCGAGCTATTGTAAACGAAATCATTTTTCACGTAAGGAAATTCAAAGCATCCAAAGAAGCAAGATGAGTAATTCGAAGGGTTCATAGATCCCGTGATTATCAAAATAACTAGGTTTTAGCAAGCTTTACAGGTATGTATCCAACTCTGCATATTTTACATGGTTACAGTTCATATATTTTTGATCTATTTTTTTTCTTTACACAGTCTCTAAAATATTATTTTAAGTTGCAGGAACAATGCCGCCAATAAATCCAACCACTAGACGATCCCTGAGGGCACCGAAGCTGAAAGAACCAGAGGTAGGCGAAGGCTCTTCTCTAGGGGTCACAAAACAATTGGAATATACTCTGAGACCGGAAACCATCATCAAAACAACAACGAAGAAGGTTTTTATTCATCCTCTGATCTTTGGAGATATAGAGGCGAGCACGAGATCCAATATGGTGCTCCCACAGTGGGGAGACCTCTTTAACAAAATCAACCGAGAGGAATACCCATAATATATCCCACACAGGGATCCAGATGTAAGAGCGCTTGATGATGAAGTGTTCTTGAACATCCGATGATCGTACCTGCATATGGTGGCAAGAAGAACCCCTATTTTTCCCTGTATTGAAGTCCTGAAGTGACTCATCGACCACACAGACACACATAATTTTTTTATCAACGATGACAATGGTGGGTGTGTCAAAGTGTTCTTACCGGTGGAGTTTTAGAAGTACTACAAGATTAGAGACCTTGAGGAGCGACTAAACATAGATTTTGTCGTGAAGTTCTACAAGAACCATGACACCAACTGGGTGATGGGCTCATGGTGGAGGGAGGACAAGAAATACACCAACTGAAGCACTGGTTGGTACTCAATGACCAATTTGAGGGAGCCATACATCTATTTGATGGCTCTCATATGTCAATTATATGGAGAGAAGGATTGCTCCATATTTTTCAAAGGTGTGGATGCCCTTGGTTTACACAGTGGCGATCTCCGGAAGAAAATTCAACTGGGGAGCGATTATTTCTAAACAACTTAGCATCTACATACAATAAGATCAGATGCCGAAGGAAGGAGAGACCCCAGTTTTCTACATGGATTCACATTTTCTTGATGTCATGTGCACCATAAACATCTTCGCCAACATGAATATGAGCTGGCATGTCATTGAGATCCCGATCCATGTATATTTTAGCGTGTTATGGGAGAACATGTATAAAAGGTCTTACTCCCTCATCTGCGATGAATTCATCGCACAAATTTATTTCATTCTTTTTAAGAAGGAATGCCCGAGACTATCGATTGTAGCCAAGAAAACGATTTCCAATGTAGGCCACTGGTACTTAGATGAGCATGACACCTACATTAGGGTGTTTGGGGCCACCAAAGCACCACATATCCTACCAACACACATCCCAGACCGGCTTGTGGTGGGAGAAATATGCTATTAAACCATTTTTCAAGGCTACAACACCGCCTTGGCCAAGGACAAGAAGCAGGCGTTCATTCCCTATGGTTTTCATGTAGGTTTCTACTTGGTTAAAGATACAGCTCAAGCCAAACAAGAAGGGCTGACCTAGCTCGAGTTCAGGTTCTAGACAAAACGATTCTGCAAGCATGATCCAAAGGGCCTGGTCTTGCAACATGCTTCACAAGTCTCGTCCTGCTGGTCGTATGCCCATGAAAAATTTGAAGATGAAGTCTTCAGGGAAAATTCTCAAGACTGGGAAGAGGTGGTAGCAAGGATGGTTGATCCCAAAATGACCAAGTTCAGGGCCATGAGCTTGGATGAACAGGCGACAACCATAGAGAAATCATCTCAAGAGGCCCTCAGAGCTAGAGAAGAAATCAGAGCGACAAAAGAAACATAGGTTCCCCTGGTGGCCCCGGTGCAGGATAGAGGATTCCCTATGACACAGGATGCACAGGCAAGGGGATTTATCACGATAGACCAGGTGAAATGAGTAATTGATCAGTTGCAATATGACCCAGACCTCATAGGAATGATAGGGGCCCCTTCTGACAACCCACATGATAGCCGGGTAGGTCCAAGAGGTCCTCAGCTAATAGAAATTGGTGAAATCGTTAGGTTAGATAACCCTGAAGTTACAACGCCACAAGATAGATCACCAGGGGATGTTTCAGCTTAGTCAGAGATAGTAAGAAAATCAGAGAGAGCACATGCACCAAACTCCCTCTACAAATTGATAAACATCTATGATGATGAATAATGTTTGGAGGTATCTCTGGTGACTCATGTACAAATCACAGAGGAAAAGGATCTTGAGAAGGCATCTTCCTCATCTCCCGATGCTCAAATTCAGAGCCCTTCACAAAATGGCTAGGAGGTCGAAAGTGTCTTAGACACTGAACTACTCAATGTACCAGAAACTCAAAAGGATAGTCTGATAGATGAGCCAAGGTCGAGCAAACAAAAAGAAGAAGCTCCACAGTTGGAAATCAACATATCAACAGCCGATTATCAAGTAAGTATAGAGACTACCCCCGATACCTCAATTCCAACTGGTACTTAATCTCCCTATGAGAAACAAATAGAAGCTGAACCTTTATAACACATGGAGGAGGTTCAAGAACCCAGTCTTGAACAAACATACACCATCAGGAGCCTAGGAAATATGATCACCTGGGGAGATCAACAAATCCCCAAACCCATGGATGAAGTTACTGACATACATGCATACTTCTATGACCAGAAAAGGAAATCTATCATGAACAGAACCACCAATAAGAGGAGGATCACCCTAGATCGCTCCATCCTCATCACCATGAAGGAAAAGTTGATGAACATAGAGCATGCCAAGAAATCTGAACTTATCAACGCAGGGATGGCAATCACAGATGCCACCCTGGACAGAGAGAAAATGGATGAAGAGGAGTTGGCCGCCGCGATGAAGGAATTGGAACATGTATTCCACTTGGAAAAATATTACCAAGACACCACACAGGCCATAGTGTTCCTGATAAGCGAATTCCATGAGGCCTACAACAAATTTAAAGATGAACGACACCTATTCACTGTAAGGAATATAGTTGAGCTTCAAGAAGACACCCTCATGGAACTGGCGATGTGAAAAGATGTGGAGATGTGGTATGAGAAAGAACATCAAGCCATGGAGAGGATAGACTATATCATTGTGGTGCAACAGGGCCGAGATGTCAAAGAGAATGACATATGGGTGCTAAGGGAAAGCAACATCGACCGCATAAGGAAATCGACGAATATTGGGTAAAAATGGCTAAGGAACCTCATCAGTAAATCCAAGATAAATGGGCCGAGTGCAAGAAGAGATAGACCAAGATCAACCAGGCAATGAGGGACATCAGCCTCCCCGAATTCGGTACACCCTATGACTTTGTCGACTTGCGCGACATAGTCAAATCACATGCTGAAAAATATTCATCATGGGTTGCGGAAATAGAAAAGGTGGCAGACATGGCGCTAGGAGAGGTGTAGCAGTTCATGGAGCACCCGATCAAAGCTAGAGCCATGTTGCAGTAGTTAAGTGCCATAATAGTCAAGTATCGGGCATGGGTAGTGGAGAGAAGAGAGATCCTTTTGGCCCCAATGGAACAACATAGATTACCATAACCTAACACATGTGAGGATGTCTTCATCAAGTGGTCGGAGTATGAGAAGAGTCATCCACTAAAGTGAGATCATTTGATGACTCTTTGAAGACTGATAGAAGAAAGCACCATGTGGTGAGTTTTGTTTTACTTAGCTACACTTTAATAGTTATTTTTAGTTAGTAGTATGTTATAAATAGGAGGATCAACCTATTAGCAAAAGGTCGATGGTTTTTGCAAAGACCCTAATTTTTGGATTTGTAAAGAACTATTTCAGAGTTTCCTTAATTGAGAAGTCATGTTTAGGACCAGAGACAAGGTTGTGTTTTTATCAAAAGTGTGTAGGATTGGATGTGAAGAAGAATTATTTCTGATTTCATCTCATGAATGGATGTTGTAACGAGTAAGAGCTTCTAAATATGTTGATAAGTTATCCGATTCAATGTTTTTTTACAGTTCTTGTCTTTAATGATGAAAAGTAAATCGTTTTGTTAATATGTGATTGATGATTAGAGTTAAGGAAACTATTTTTCTTTCCATCATTTATTGCATGTATGCTTTCTTCTGATAAATTGTTTCTCAGTCAATAATTGGAACACCAACGGGTTAACGTATTAGTACTAGGCCTGTGGTAGAGAATCATTGTTTGCAGGCTAGAGTGAAAGGGTTATCCCAAGCTTGGCCTTCTCTAGTAGTTAAGTTTTCCCACCTTATTACCTAGTTGGTTTATACCATCTTTTTTCTTTTATAGGTCCCACCTATAAGAGAAAAATACAAAAAGAGAACGTTCGAACTGAAGGAGAAGATTTCATTAGAAAACTTAAAGCCTATCGATTATTCAGTCGGATCACAAGATCTGAAGAACCATTCCACCATTAAACGATGCAAAGTATAATTGGGCCTCGGTGGCATGTTTGGTTCCTGGTGTTGAGTCAAAGAGATTTAATACCCCTCAACAGAATTGGTGCTAGAAAGAGGGCCTGAAGAATGAATGAATAAAAATACTTTTTATAAAATCTTTCAAACAACCTGTAGATTCAAAACAACCCACATGCATGGCTACTCATTCCCAAGGCATCCCTCACACACTGAGTACTCTTGAAACAAGTAACTCACCTCGGCAAGAGGAAGAACATCTATTCCCTGATATACCTTACGCTCTTCCTCATGAGGAATTGAACCAATTCAGAAGAATCACAAGATCTTATGCCTAACAGATCAGTGCGTTTCCCTTAGCTCCGTTACTTCCTCGAAGAAAACAAATAAGCAGACTAGTGTTCAAGTCCCCCGACCAAGTTTTTGTGCAGACAGTAGAAGACCCAATAGATTTCTCCCTCATCGAAATTGAACATCCTCTTAATATAATCCTTGAAATTCCAACTGACAACTTCTCTGAGCCCGACGATTTTTCGGAAGAGGAAGGGTTTAACTCAGAACGCTCAGTTTCGGGATCTGAAGACATGGAAGATAACAATGATCATAATGAAGAAAGGGTAAAACCACCTTACAATAATCAACATTGGTTGGCTAGAGATGTTTTGGCCATCCCTGGATGAGTACATAACCTTCCCTAACATCCAGAGAAGTTACTCCCTAAATTTGATCCTAAAACCTCAAGATTTCCTGAAGACCATATCAAAAAATTCATACTAGCTATCAAACTCATCAATGTCCAACATGAAGATGTAGTATGCATGTTATTCCCCTACACTTTCGAGAATTTGGCCTCCACATGGTATTTTAACTTACCTGTAGGATCCATAACTAGTTGGACAAAGTTTCAAAAGGATTTTCTAGATAAATTTGCAGAAGAAACCACTACATGAGATTTGATGGCTGAGTTGTTCGCTGCCACCATGAGTTCAAAGGAGAAGGTTAAAGACTTCAATCAAAGATTTACCACTATCTTAAACAAATTAAAACCCAAACCTAAACCTACTCAGGAGTTGCAAATTGAAGTATACACCAATTCTCTCATAGCTTCTATTTCAATGTTTGTGAAAAGGGATGCCAAACCAACTTTAGCTAAGAATTTTGAAGAAGCCAAAACAATAGAATTTCAAATGAAAGGATGTAAAGAAGGCCAGGTCTCATTAGTCAAGAAATAAGTTCGACCTCCTCTGAGGAGAGGACTACTGTTGACTAGACCTCCAGGGAAACAAATAGAAAAAGGTCCCAAAAAGGGAAGTGGGGACATAGAATACCTACAACGCATGGTCAAGAAGTTTTCAAATGAGATCATAGACATGAAAATAAGTGCATGGGAAGGAAACCAAGGACAAAGCCCCTATAAACATTTTTTCAAAAAAAATCCACTGTTCAAAGCGATTGAACCTCCCCCAACCAACTTAAACATCGATATAGGAAACGTAGCTTTTGAATATTTTTGTACTTATCACCAAGAGAAACACTCTGAATGAGATTGCCCACAATGGGTGCATGCCATGAATTTGATGGCCAACCGGTTTCTAGATGAAGTTTCCCTAACCGAACAATCAAGCAGATCAATTATGAATACTACTGATCAGGAAGAAGTTGATCCACTAGAAGAAACAACCATGCTGATATGGGATTTTGACCTACCAATGCCTTCCGATGACCTATTTGAGGTTTAAGAACCACCCACAAAGGTCTTGGCTGTGAAAAAACGAAGTAGGGGTCAACCTGTCTCAAACGATCTTACTACTGCCCAAACTTTGGGAGGAAGACTAGCTCCCGATCACCCAGAAGCACCTTTTTCTCCCCGAAGAAATCCTATAAACATCCATACACGATAATTACCCAAGCTAGAATACAAATTAGTAGAAGACTTGAAAAATTTGAAAGAAAACATATCGGTCATGGACATATGTAGAATCCCTCAACAAAAGGACTTTCTGTTACAAGCATTGAGATCAGTAGAAAATCCTACAAAAAACATTGACATCTAAGGAATAAACCAACTATGAACGCATGCTCTGAAGATCCAAGGAATAAACCAACTGTGAACGCCTGCTCTGAAGATCCAAGGAATAAACCAATTGTGAATGACTGCTCTGAAGATCCAAGGAATAAACCAACTATGAAAACATGCTATGAAGATAAGAATGGAAAACCCTTTGTCCCAACATTCCTCTTGACATTTGAAGTCTTCAACAAAAAAATCCATAATTGTTTGGTAGACTCGGGAGCATCCTCTAATGTTATGCCATTGTCTATTTGCAAAATATTAAACACAGTCCCTCTCAAAAGCGATAAACATGTAATACAACTAGACAGAACCTAGGTAAAGGTCATGGGAGAGTTAAATATGTAATGATCATAATAGTGACACACCCTAAATTTGTGCAAGTAATTGACATCATCGTAGTAGATATCCCTGAATCTTATGGATTTTTATTAAGTCGAGATTGGTCTGATAAATTAAATGGATACTTTAGTACATACTGGGCTCACCTTTGGCTACCATTAAAGGGACACAGGAATATGATCGGGATCGATGGGGAAATATATATAAAGCATACTGTCACTGACTTAAAAAACTTCAATGAGCCCTCATCAATAGATTTCCCTGTGTTAGGAAATTATTCATGTGACTCTGATTTCAAGAATTTCTCCCCCCTCTCTTCTGATGTCCCTCTTAATCAAAACTCCAAAATGATTTTTCAAGAAAATTTGTCGACGACGACAGAGGAAACCCTCTTTTGTCAAGAACCTGTGGAACAAACAGGAGGAGAGAAGGAATGTTGAAAAAAAGGGGAAGCTGATTATTTTTTCCCCCAAGTTTGGACCTTATACTTTGATGGATCTAAATCGCAAGAAGGGTCAGGGTCAGGGTGCATCCTCATTGATCCAAAAGGTAAACAAAATTTCATGTCCTGTATACTAGAGTTTGAATGCACAAACAATACCGCTGAGTATGAAGCTTTGGTACAAGGGCTAAAGAAATCCATAGACTTAAACATTAAATAATTGAAGGTTTTCAGAGATTCTGAAATCATCATTAGATAAGTAAGGAAAACCATCCATTGCAACTCTCCACACCTAAGGAATCACCAACAGAAAGTGCACAGGATAATAGATCATTTTGAAGCCTTCAACATTACAATGATCCCTAGAACAAAGAACATTCTCGTTGATTCCCTGACCACCGCTTCCTCAAGGCTATAACCTATAGAATATTATGAAGCGTCTTGGTTCACTGTGGAGATACTCTACAAACCGTCGGTGCCCAACAATATTTCTAATTGGAAGGTATTTGAAGGAGATGAATAGATCATAAACTTTTTGACCAATTAGGACAATTTTAAAGACTTAACTATTGAGGATGAAGTATTCCAGGAACAATCAGCAAAAACCGATCCTCAAATAGATCAATCGACTGACAAACAAAGGTCTCACACGATACTGAAGTGAATAGCCAATTTAGAAAACCTTTTTGACCTAAGGAAAAGATTTAAAGGATCAAAGAATGCGAAGACAGGGAGTTCTTGTCCCATGCACGAAACTATAAATTTAGGAACCCCGGAAAACCCCAAAAATAAAAATGTCGGCAAGACAATATCTAAAGAGGAAAGGAAGGCCTATCTAAAACTTTTCAGACATTATCAAGATGTTTTTGCATGTTCCTATCGACATCTAAAAACTTATGATACTCGTATCATTCAACACACTATCATGTTAAAGTCTGAAGTAAAACCCTTCCAAAAGAATCTTTGGAAATACCACCCATCCCTGGAGCCGCTCATGTGTCAGGAGTTAAAAAAAATACTAGATGCCAAGATAATTTTCCAAGTTATACACTCTGCATGGGTATAAAATTCAATTCCAGTGAGGAACAATTCTAGGGAGATCCGACTATGCGTAGATTTCAGAAACCTCAATGGAGCTTCAGAAAAGGAAAACTACCCAGTCCCACCAATGGAGAAACTCTTGCAGACTGTGTCTGGCTCTGAGATTTTCTTTGTGCTGGATGATTTCTCAGGTTACAACCAGGTTCTAGTTTAAGAAGAATATCACTTGAAAACTACCTTCCGAACCAAGTGGGGAAACTTCTCTTATAAATGTATTACCTTTGGGTTAATCAATGGAGGGGAAACCTTCCAAAGGGCCATGGACGTAGATTTTCGAGGACTAATCAAAAAATGTGTAGTAGTCTATTTGGATGATGTGACTGTGTATTCAAAGAATAGAGAAGATCACATCCAAAATTTAACCCAAATTTTTGAAAGGTGTAGGAAATACGGTATATCCTTAAACCCTAAGAAAACTATTTTTGGTGTTGAGGAAGGCAAGTTGTTAGGCCACACTATATCTCAAGCAGACATTCACATAGACCTAGAACGAATTAGGGCTATATTTCATCTTCCATAACCCCACAACAAAAAGGCTATGAAATCATTCTTTGGAAAGATCAATTTTTTGATGAAATTCACCCCCGATTTCGCTGAAATGATCAAACCCTTACAAAAAATGATCCCTAAAGATGTTGAATTTAAGTGGGATGATGAATGGAAAAAGGATTTTAGCAACATTAAGACTGTGATATCTCAAGCCCCAATGTTGTGAATTCTCTATTTTAGCAAAACATTCTTCCTCTATACTTTTGCCTCCGACCAATCGCTAGCTACAGTATTAAGTCAGAAGGATGATGACAACAACGAGGCCCCGATATCATTTATGAGAACTAATCTCCAAGGGGCTGAACTTAATTATCCTACTATAGACAAGAATGCTTATGTGGTATACAAGGTAGTAAAACATTTCAGGTGTTACATCCTTAAGAACCATACCAAAGTCATCGTGCCTCACCCTGCAGTCTGATCCCTATTTACTCAACATGAGATGGGGGAAAGTAGAGGGAACTGGATGGAAGTAGTCCAAGAATTTGATCTAGATATAAAACCGGCTAAACTGGTGAAAGGAAAAGGGTTATGTAAACTGACAGTTGAATCCTAGGTCCAAGTAAATGAAGACCCTAGATGGGAGAATGAATTGGCATTATGGTGTGGTGAATCTTCATATGTATCCCTAGGGCATGAGTCTTGGTACAAGAAACTGACTTGTCTTCTGCACCATGGAACTTGCTCAAAAAACCTAAACCCTAGGGAAAGGAGAGCCCTCAGGTTAAGATCTGCACAATATCGCCTCATAAATTTGGTTCTATTCCATGTTAATTATGATGGGGTACTTTTAAGATGTCTCGAACGTGAGAATGCAGACAAAGTTTTGAAGGAGCTCCACGATGGTCCTGTAAGTGGACATTTCGTAGGAAACATCACTGCTCATAAAATACTGAGATTTCGTTATTATTGGCCTACTCTGTTCAAGGACGTTCACACATACGCTAGAAACTATAAAACTTGTCAAATAAGCACAGGGAGGGAGAAGAGAGAAATCATCCCACTCCAATCGGTATTAGTTTCCAGGCCATTTGAGCAATGGGGGATAGATATCATAGGATAAATTACACTGAGTTCTTCAAAAAAACATAGATACATACTAACCACCATATATTATTTCATGAAATGGGTAGATGGAATCCCTCTAACCCATGCAAACGAAAAGGTGGTGATCCAATTCATTGAACAACAACTGATCACAAGGTTCGGTGTGCCTTCCGTCCTTGTTTTTGATAATTCAGATTACTTTTCTTCCACCTTATTAACAGAGTTTTCCCTAGAAAAAGGAATCATAAGCAGATACTTTGCAAATTACTATCCACAGGGAAACGGAGTGGAAGAATCAACTAATAAGAAACTAGTGAGGATATTGAAGAAAACAGTTGCAAACAACCAGAGAAATTGGCATAGTTCACTTCATAATGATTTATGGGAAGATAGAGTTACACCTAAAGAAACCATAGGGAATTCCACATACTTTCTAGTGTGCAGAAAAGAAGCTATTCTCCCGAACGGGTTGTATCTTCCATCTCTTCAACTTTCTCAGGATTTGAGACGACAACCCTCATCAGTCATACAACAAAGAATCGATACCCTCCTCGTGCTGGAAGAAGAAAGGGAGAAAGAAAAATCAAAGTTCATAACCCCTCAACAGATAGTTGAAAGGTGGTTTGATAAGCATAAGGCTAAAGAGAAGAATTTTGAAATGGGAGACTTAGTCCTAAAATGGGACAAAGCAAATGAACCTAAAGGAAAACATTCTAAGTTTCAGAATCTATGGCTTGGACCTTTCCAGGTGGCCGAGAAGATCGGTGTAGGAACGTATCGACTGTAGAATCTAAGGGGGGAATCTGACACCCTCCTGGTGAATGGCCATGCCCTAAAACAATATTTCCATTATATATATATATATATATATATATATATATATATATATATTTGTGTTCATGTTTTCACGATGTTTGTTTTAGATAGGTTGATTACAGAATGCATTTTTTGTTTTGGATTTTTCTATTGTACATTTTCTCTTTTGAAGATTGTGTTTAGCAACACAATGGTTGACATTAATTCATGTGATATGATGAGCTCTCTTCCTGACTCATCGCTCACACACAACACAAGAAGTGCGGAAGGGACCTACGTTTGTTCTAAGGGGTTCTCTACCTAACCTGCGTAGATGAGCAACCTTGGAAAAGTGATGAAGTGTCTGTCGGGTGGTCTGGTAAAACCTTAAAGGAAATTTAATAAGCTGGAAAGGATTGCATGTACCTCAGAGACAGAGCTAGAATTTTTTTACCTCATCTCATTTTGCAAATAACAGACGTCCCCCTCTCTCACTCACTCAGGAAATTCTATCGAAATAAAATCAACTATATGAAATGAGCACATAGAAGGAGACGGTATGCAGATAACTCCGTTGGGGCTATGGATGCTCGCTTGCAGTGGAGCATAATCTCTGACATCGAGGTGACTCCATCAGGGCTATGGACTCTCGCTGGCAGTGGAGAAACACTGTAGCAAGTGAATAAGGGTAACTAAAAGGCCTAGTTCTAGTGAAAGCTTGACTAGACTCTTGTCAAAGGGGGTGTGGGTCAGGGTTCCAGGAAACAAAGGTGGAATAAAGGTTGAAAACCCCACAGGCAGGCCCAAACACAACAACCAGGAAATTTCAAATGCAAGGATACAAGAGGCTCTGATAAAAACCAGTTAAGTTCTTAACCAAATTTGGCATCAGCCGAACTCGAGGTAGGAACATAGATTCTGCTTTCTCCCAGTAAATCACCATTTGTTGAGCACTCAACGCACCCTAAAAATCCTATGTCAATTTTTTTTTACTTTTTGGGTACCACTTGATCTTTGCACTATATAATTTGACTTCATGTTGAGAAATGTTTTGTCTTTGCTTATTATCACGATTCTCATCCGCTATTCAGGTTTGTTTGAACTTATGAAGCCCCATGAATTGAAATGCCTTAACACCTGAATAAAGAATCAACAACCAAAACACTTCACCCAACATGCTCAGATTCAACATTGGAAGGAAGTCAAAGAAGGAAAAGAGCCACTCGGGAAACCTCAGTCACCGGGCGTTGATCTCCATCGGCATCGAAAAAATGAAGTTTTTGTTTGCGTCAAAGTCTTGCATAAGGATATTTCCGATAGTCGATTCCCCTTCGGCATCGATAAAAGACAAGGGGGATAAATGTTAACAAATAAAGAAAATATATTTCCGATAGCCGATACCCAATGCGCTTATCGAAATCAGGGAAAACCTAAAGATATATCAAAAAACATTTTGACCACGCTAAAGGATATTCCCGATCATCGATCCTCGATGCGTTTTCGGCATCGAGACTTTTTTGAGGAAGCTAATCCGAAGAAAGAACCTGGTAGGTTTATCACCAATCGTCGATCCTGGATACTTTTTCGGCATCGACAAACTAAGGTTTGTTTTAGGAAGAATAACTTAATGAAAGTCCCGACTCTGATTAATACATGCGAATTAGGTCATTGGTCTTCAACGCCATGTGTCTTTACCAAATTGGAGAACCGTATGGTCTAGTTTTACCCCGAGTCATTCTTGGTTCCCTAGGTCCGAGTCACACCTTCGAGTCATGTTTTCCACGACAACAGTGTACGGTGAGATTGATCGGCACCAGAGCTTTTTGCAGAAGGAAATCAACGAAAATGTTCATAACATATCCCCTATCCCCGATCCATCCATTGAGAGAGCGACACGATGGGACGTTTTAGCGTTAGATACGATTAGATTTTGTGGATTTGAGGAGCTAATTAATACCAACTGTCGCATTAGTTGGTACCTCGTGCACCAATCAAAATAGTCATTTGAAATCACTGATAGAGCACATCACCCCCGCACCTCCATCGTCAACCCACGTTGAATTTAAGTTATGGCGATTCAATGACAGATCTGTTTAAATTTCACTCATCGCCCAAATTGAATTGTTGATGTGACACAGTAAGTTCTTCCCTGGTTTAGATTCTCTCGAGCTATTCTAAATGAAATCATTCTACATGCAAGGAATTCAGAGCATCAAAATAAACAAGACGAATAATTCAAAGGGTGCAGAGATCATGTGAGTATCAAAATAACCAAGTTTTAGCAAGCTTTACAGGTATGCATCCAAGTTTGTGGATTTTACATGGTTATAGTTCATATATTTTTGATATCTTTTTGTTCTTTACATAGTCTCTAAAATCTTATTTTAAGTTGCAGGAACAATTCCACTAAGAAATCCAACCACTAGACGATCGTCGAGGGCATCGAAGTCGAAAGAACTAGAAATAGGAAAAAGATCCTCTTCAGGAGTCACAAAACAATTGGAATACACTCTGAGACCAGATACTATCATCTAAACAACAACGAAGAGGGTTTTTATTCATCCTCTGATCTTTGGAGATATAGAGGTGAGCACGGGGTCCAAGATGGCGCTCCCATAGTGGGGAGAACTCTTTAACAAAATTGGTTGGGAGGAATACCCAGAATATATCCCACACAGTGATCCAGATGTAATAAAGCTCGACGATGAAGTGTTCCCGAACATCCGATGGTCACACCTGCATATGGTGGCAAGTAGAACCCCTATTTTTCCCTGTATTGAAGTCCTAAATTGGCTCATCGACCACACACACACACACACAAATGTTTGATCAACAATGACAATGGTGGGTGTGTTGGAATGTTCTTAGTGGAGGAAGTTCAGAAGTACTATAAGCTTAGAGACCCTAAGGAGCGACTAAACACAGATTTTGTCGTGAAGTCCTACGCACACCACAACACCAACCAAGTGATTGCCTCATGGTGGAGGGAGGACAAGAAATACACCAGCCGGAGCACTAGCTAGTACTCAACGACCAATTTTAGGGAGCCATACATCTATTTGATGGCTCTCATCTATCAATTATATGGAGAGAAGGATTGCTCCAGATTTTCAGAGGTGTGGATGCCCTTGGCTTACACAGTGGTGATCTCCAGAAGTGGCTTCAACTAGGGAGAGATAATTTCTATACAACTGAGCATCTGCATACAACAAGCTCAGACATCGAAGAAAGGAGAGACACTCATTTTCTACATGGCTTCATATTTTCTTGATATCATGTGCGCCAGAAACGTCTTCAACAACATGAATTTAAGAAGGCATGTCGGTGAGATCCTGCTCCATGTATATTTCAGCGTGCTATGGGAGAACATGTATAAAAGGTCTTACTCCCTCATCTGCGAGGAATTCATTGCACAAATTTATTTCATTATTTTTAAGAAGGAATTCCCGAGACTATCGGTTGTGGCCAAGAAAATAATTTCCAAAGTAGGCCACTGGTAATTAGACGAGTGCAACACCTACATCAGAGTTTTCAGGGCCATTGGAGCATCACATCTCCTACCAATGCACATCCAAGACTGGATTTTAGTGGGAGAATTATACTATCAAACCATTTTGCAAGGATACAACACCACCCTGGTCAAGGACAAGAAGCGAGAGTTCACTCCCTATGGTTTCCATGTAGGTTTCTACTTGGTTAAAGATACAGCTCAAGTCAAACAAGAAGGGATGAGATAGCTTGAGTTCAAGTTCCACATAGGACGATTCTGCAAGCATGATCCAAAAGGCCTGGTCTTGCAACATGCTTAACAAGTGTCATCCTGTTGGCTGTACACCCACGACAAATTTGAAGATGAAGTCTTCATGAAGAATGCCTAGGAATGGGACGAGGTGGTAGCAAGGATGGCCAACCCCAAAATGACCAGGTTCAGGGCCATGATCCTATATGAACAAGCGATGACCATAGATAAATTGGCTCAAGAGGCCCTCAAAGACAGAGAAGAAATTGGATCGACAGAAGAAATATAGGTTCCCCTGGTGGCCCCAGTGAAGGATAGAGGATTCCCTATGACACAAGATGTATGGGCAAGTGGATTTCTCATGATAGAGTAGGAAAAATGAGTAATTGATCATATGCAAGATGATCCAGACCTCATAGGAATGATAGGGTCCCCTGCCGACAACCCAGATGACATCCGAGTAGGTCCAAGCAGCCCTGAGCTAATAGAAATTGATGAAATCGTCAGGTTAGATAACCCTGAAGTTATAATGCCACAGGCCGAATCACCGGGGGATGTTTCAGCTCAACCGAAGATAGTAGTAACATCAAAGAGATAAAGTGCACCAGACCCCCTCCTCAAATTGATAAACATCTATGATGATGAAAAAATTTGGGAGGTATCCCTGGTGACTCTTGTATAGATCACAGAGGAAAAGGACCCTGAGAAGGCATCTTCCCCAACTGCCGACGCTCAAATTTGGATCCCTTCATAGAATGGAAAGGAGTTCGAAAGTGTCTTAGACACTGAACTACTCGATGTACCAAAAACTCAAAAGGATAGTCTGATGGACGAGCCAGGGTTGGACGAACAAAAAGAAGAAGCTCCACAGGAGGAAATCGATGTCTCAACGACCGATTATCAAGTAAGTACCGATCCTACCCCCGATGCCTCAATTCCAAAAGGTAGTCAATCTTCTGATGAGAAACAAATAGAAGCCAGACCTTTGAGACACATGGAGGAGGTTCAAGAACCCATTCTTGAAAAAATATACACCATCAAGAGCTTGGGAAATATCCTCACCTGGGGAGATCAGCAAATCCCCGAACATAGAGCATGCCAAGAAATCTGAACTTATTGGTGCAGGGATGGAAATCATAGATGCCACCCTGGATAGAGTGAAAATGGATGAAGAGGAGTTGGCCATTGCACTGAAGGAATTGGAACATCTACGCCACTTGGAAAAATATTACCAGGACACCACACAAGCCGTGGTGTTCCTGAGAAGCAAATTCCAGAAGGCCTACAACAAATTTATAGATGAAAGACACCTATTCACTGCAAGGATAGCAAATCTTCAAGAAGACACCCTCATGGCACTCATGACGTGCAAATATATGGAGAGGTGGTACGAAAAATCACACCAAGCCGTGGAGAGGATCGATTATATCAAAATGGTGCAACAGGGATGAGACGTCAAAGAGCACGACATCTGGGTGCTAAGGGAAAGAAACATCGACTGAATAAGGAAATTGGCCGAATATTGGGTAAAAATGGCTCAGGAACCTAATCGTAAAATACAAGAGAAATGGGTCGAGTGCGAGAAGAGTTGGACCAAGATCAACCGATAAATGCTGGATATCAACCTCCCCTAATTTGGCACACTCATTGACTTTGTCGACTTGCGCGACATAGTCAAATCACATGCCGAACAAGATTCATCATGGGCTGCGGAAATAGAAAAGGTGGCAGACATGGTACCAGGAAAGGTGCAACAGTTCATGGAGCACCCAAGAAAAGCTCGAGCCATGTTGCAGTAGTTAAATGCCAGAACAGTCAACTATCAGGCATGGGTAGTGGAGATAAGAGAGATCCTTTCGGCCCCAATTGAACAACATAGATTCCCATATGATAACACATGTGAGGATTTCTTCGTCAAGTGGTCGAAGTACGAGAAGAGTCATCCACTCAAGTGAGATCATTTGATGACTCTTTGAAGACTGATAGAAGAAAGCTCCATGTGGCGAGTTTTGTTTTACTTAGCTACACTTTAATAGTTATTTTTAGTTAGTAGTATGTTATAAATAGGAGGATCGACTTATTAGCAAAAGGTCGATGGTTGTTGTAAAGACCCTCATTTTTGGATTTGTAAAGAACTATTTCGGAGCTTCCTTAATTGAGAAGTCTTGTTTAGGACTAGAGACAAGTTTGTGTTTTTATCAAAAGTGTGTATGATTGGATGTGAAGAATTATTATTTCTGATTTCATATCATGAATTTATGCTATAATGAGTAAGAGCTTCTAAATCTGTTGATAAGTTATCTGATTCAATGTTTTTTATAGTTCTTGTCTTTATTGATGAAAAGTAAATTGTTGTGTTTATATGTTATTAATGATTAGAGTTAAGGAAACTATTTTTCTTTCCATCATTTATTGCATGTATGTTTTCTTCTGATAAATTGTTTCTCAGTCAATAACTGGAACACCAGCAGGTTAATGTTTATGGATTAGAGACATGGAGCCCTGACTAGTTTATGGATTAGAGACATGAGTGTGAGTATAATGAGGGGTGATTAAGGGATTTTTACCCTATGATCTTTGTTTGTAATCACATCAGAGAAAGACCAACTGAAAGAGATAACCGTCTTCCCACAGTGACAAGTGTTGATGATTGCAACTATGTGAGACATTCTCCATCTTACAAAACTGTGAGATGTGGATCATTGTATCCATGTGAGATATTCTCCATATTACAAACCTGAGAGAAATCCCCTGAAAAGGGTGTGTGGTTCCTATCTGAGACAGATCTGGAATGTAGAGATGACTTCCTCCATTCAAAGAGTTGAGAAGAACTCCAGATGATTATCCTATGGGAAAGGCGATCTGCTGAGTTAGACATGCCTGTGGCTGAGCACAAGGTAAACGTGTGAAATCCCAAAGTGGTGGGTGTGTCGTCATGAGAACATAAATGAATATGATGTATTAGCCTCCTCGTAGCAGAAGAGTTGACGAGAAACTCCATATGACTCTCTTGTGTAATGCAGTGGGAAATAAGATATGTTGAGTGGATGTGCCTGTGGACGAGCACAGGTGAACGTGTGAAGAAGTGGTTACTCTATGTAATGCAGTGAGCCAGAGATATGAACATCCCTATGGATGTTCCCCTAGTGGATTAGCACTAGTGGGTGTATCAGATCCCTTTCTATATTGTTCAAGAGTCATACCTTCTTGTAACCCTGATTGTAATGTAAAGGGTAAAGGTCGGCCCAACCTTAATGTGACTGGTAATTAATGTAAAAGATAATTAATCTAGTTAATATTAATTATATTATGAGCTAGTGAGGTTGGCCCTATTGTTCCAATAGACACTTATGTTGATAGCTTCAGTCTAGTATAAGTAAAGGTAAACTCCCCATTGAGGAATCACATCTTTTGTGTGAGTTTGGAAATTTCTAGAAGTACACCTTGTGCGCACCTCTCTTGGGTGCTAGTATTCTAGGGTTTAAGCACCCTCTTTTGTGCTAGGTTTTCTTGGTGGTGAAGGTATTTCTCTTGAAGAATACATAAAATAATTTGGCTGGGTTTTCTTCCCTTATTGAGAAGGGTTTCCCAGGATACTTCTTGTGTTTTTGTGCATGGTGCTTCTTCTTGTAATCTTTGTTGTTGCAACATTAATGGTTATGGTTAAATGCTAAAAATGGAATGAAATTCATGATTAATCCTATATTTTTAAAAAATAAACATGGTATCATAACATAGATCTTGAATAACCCATTTCACAAACAACTTTCATCCATTCTCTCTCTCTCTTCTGCAGAAACCGTACGACTCTCCTAGGGTTCCCAGAAAATCCGTACGACCTACTCTTCTGGAAGATTTCAAAACTTGGCACTTGGACATTGGGGATAAAAAGGTAATAGGAGTGTACGGCCTCCTTCAACGCACCTCCAACAAGCATCAAATCAAAATTTTGTGCATTTTGAAATTTTGTCCCTAGGGTTTCTAGGGTTTCGCTAATTTTTGCAGATATTTCAGTATTAGGTTTTCTGCAACTCATTGAAGGAGATATTCATCTCACCAATGTTCTCCTATATTTAAAAGGATTATTGTTAGAAGTAATAATTCCAACAAAACCTAAAAGTGATATCATAGCCTAGCTGTTAGGCTTTCTAGCCTAGTTGACAAAGGGTTGTGAAGAATCTAAAATTATGATGAACAAAAAACTATGATGGAAGATAATATTGATGGATCAAGCAACTTCAAGTTCCTATAAGACAAGAATTCAAAGGAAGAATTATTGTGGGTGATACAAAAAGGTGTCACTGTGACATACCTCCTCCATGAAGATGCCAGAGGATAGAGATCAACCATGTGCCATTGAAGAAATCATATCAACACCCTTAGGTATGCACTTGTATATATATTATTTGTATCATTGTCATGAGGGAAATTGCAGAACAAAGGAACCTTTTGATGAATTCTTGGATCCAGAGGGATCTCAGTGCATTCAGAGGAACAAAACACTAGAAGCGAAGACTCCAAGTTTGATTATTGTAATTGTCATTCCTCTAACCTATATTACAAGTAGGTGTTGTAGCTGTGACAACAATCCTTAAATTGTTTTAATTCTAGAGATGTAATCATTATTCTCCTTTAAGAGATATTCTTGTTTTGGTTCCTCTTATTTTCTTGTTCTAGACAGGTTAAGAACAAAGTAAGATGCTTATCCTTTAGAGGGAGTCACTTGACTCAAAGGGAGTCAAAATTATTTGAGAAAGAGGAAGAATAGAACCATCCCAGATACAATCAATGCAATAATGCATGATCAAAATATTTCTATGATTCCATGGGCAGAATCATGCTTGACAAAGTATGTGTTCATAACAAGAGGCTTCACTAGAATTTGAAAAACATAACTCCCAAAATCTTCATCGGAGTGAAGCCTGAGATTGAACACTTCAGGATATTTGGGTGCCCAGTGTATTTGCATGTACCCAAAGAGAAAAAGTCCAAGCTAGACCCTTCAGGGATAAAGGATACATCTATGAGATAAATAGTGAATCATCGAAGACATTCTAGATCTACATCCCTGGTTAGAGAAATATTGAGACACGCAGAGATGTTTTCCTTGAAGAAGGGATATCCTTTTAAAGATCCAAAGAATCTTATCATTTCAAAGGGAGACAAACATTATTCCAGTTTATCAAGTTGCTCCAGTTGATATGTCCAAGAGATATTGCAGTAGGGCATAAAAGACCTGCCTAGGCTTAGTTTGCAGGAGGAAGAGAACCATACAAGGCACATCGTGAGAAATCAANCAATATATCTTAAAAGAATGATGCTAAAGATATTGTTTAGAGAACAGAAGGGAAGTTTGTGGTAACTTCCATGTAGATCTATAAGATCAAACATGCAGCTGATGGAAGTGTCGATAAATACAAAGAAAGATCTATAGCCAAAGGATTCTCACAAACAAAGGGAGTTGTCTATGATGAGACACTTGATCCAGTTAGCCTAATACACTTCCATACATACTACCATCCATGAGTTGGAAACTATATCAGATGGATGGATTCTTGATGAGTTTGGGTTTCAGCAAGAGTATTGTTGATTCAAACCTATATTATTACAGTGTTGGTGACAAGAGCCTAATTTTGATGACTTATTCAGAAATCCTTGTTGGATACAAGTTAGCTTTGACTTATGATTTCAAGATGAAGGATATGAGTATGATTCACTACTTCTTGGACAATAAGTATGACATAGGACCAATGATATTTTCCTGAATCAAGGAAAATATACAGTGGGAATATTAAAGAAGTTCAATATGACAGAATAAAAAACCACCATGATGGATTTGAAGAAAATGAATGATGATGATTCAGACGAGAATGATCCACATCTTATTGGATCATTGAAGTATTTGGTTAACACCAGATCAAATTCATGCTATGAAGTGAATGTACTTAGTCAATCCATGAGTCAGCCGAGACAGACTCACTGGATAGTAGTAAAGCACGTATTGAGATATATATGAGGGATAGTTGGATATGTCCTGAGATATGCCTCCAATGTGAACTTGAGTTTGCAGGATATGTCGATACAGATTGAGTAGAGAGTAGAGTGGACTGGAAGAGCACATTTGGTTCTTGTCTTACCGTGAAGTTTGTCATGATTTCCTGATGCAACAGAAAACAAAACTCTGTGGCCTTGAGTACCACAAAGGCAGAGTATATAGTAGTGAGTGTGCGAAGCAATGTGGCTTCACAATCTTCTGATAGATTTACTTAACCATGAGATGGATCTTATGACGATAACCAATAGCCGTGTATAAATATCCTTGAGAACCCAGTGTTTCATGATGGATCAAAACATGATGAGATGAAATATCCTTATATCAGAGATATGATGCAGATGAAAATCATACACATGCAGTACCTTCCTACACATGAGAAGATTGTAGACATCTTCACCAAATTAACTTGGTGAAGAATGCCTCCCTAGTTGAGAGGGAGTATTAATGACTCTATTCAAGAAAATATTCAAAGTACATCCCTATGAGACTTGGCATGATAAATAATGCCTCCCTAGCTAAGAGGAGTGTTGATGATTGCAACTATGTGAGACATTCTCCAACTTACAAACTTGTGAGATGTGGATCATTGCAGCCATGTGAGATATTCTACAGCTTACAAACCTAAGATAAATCCCCTAAAGAGGGTGCGTGGTTCCTATTTGAGATAGATTTGGAACGTAGAGATGACCTCCTCCATTCAGAGAGTTGAGAAGAACTCCAGATGATTATCCTATGGGAAAGGTGACCTTCTGAGTTAGACGTGCTTGTGGCTGAGCATAAGGTGAATGTGTGAAGTCCCAAAGTGTTGGGTGCGTCACCATGAAAATAGAAATGAATATGATGTATTATCCTCCTCTGAGAAGAAGTGTTGACAAGAAACTCCATATGACTCTCCTGTGTAATGCAGTGGGAAATAATATCTGTTGAGTGGATGTGCCTGTGGACGAGAAAAGGTGAACGTGTGAAGAAGTGGTTCCTTTATGTAATGCAGTGAGCCATATATATGGACATCCCTATGGATGTTCCCCTAGTGGATGAGCACTAGTGGGTGTATCATATCCCTTGCTATATTTTTAAAGAGTCATACATGTTTGTAACCCTAATTTAAATTTAAAGGGTACAGGTTGGCCCCACCTTAATGTGACTAGTAATTAATGTAAAATATATATTAATTATATTATGAGTTAGTGAGGTCGGCCCTGTTGTGCCAATAGACACTTCTGTTGACAACTTCAGTCTAGTATAAGTATAGGTAAATTCCCCATGGAGGAATCATATCTTTTGTGTGAGTTTGGAAATTTTAGCAAGTACACCTTCTTGGGAAAAGTGTGCACCTCTCTTGGGTGCTAGTCTTCTAGGGTTTAAGCACCCTCTTGTGTGATAGGTTTTCTTGGTGGTGAAGGTATTTCTCTTGAATAATATAGCAAAGGATTTGGCTGGGTTTTCTTCCCTTGTTGAGAACAGTTTCCTAGGATACTTCTTGTGTTCTTGTGCATGGTGCTTCTTCTTGTAATCTTGGTTGCTGCAACATTAATGGTTATGGTTAAATGATACAAATGGAATGAAATTCATGCTTAAGCCTAGATTATTGAAAAATCAACAACAAGCACACAAAACTCAAAGAAAATAACTACTTTATTTAGGAGAAGGTAGGGACAGAGAGGAGAAAGAAGGTGCACTTTGTTCTCCCATTTTATGTCAATACCTTCTCCAATTTACCGAAGAACTCCTGATCTTCCACTGGAATCAACCTGCAAGATAGATACACAAATAGGGCCGCAATGAAATTTTTTATACGATCATAAACATGTGCATGTAATATGTCAGATTCAAAGTAGATATACAGATGAATGTACAATGAAGAAAAATTTGGGGGAAAAACAGCTCTTTTGTTACCAACAAGTAGGAAAGGTAAGTTACAACCTTGTCGGGCCTGAGGCATCGTCTTGAAGCCAACAATCTGGGTTCCTACAAGAATCTTCAAGCATCAACTCAACTGGTAAATAATTCTCTCAATGACTCAAATAGGGATATAAAGACACCCTATAGTCATATAAAGGAGAAAGAAGGTATGGAAAAGGATTTTCCAAATTAAATGGGATGTTTCTCAGAGAATATAAGGAAAGGAGGCTTGCTAGATGCTAATAGAATAACTTTGCACCAATGGACTTGTCCTCTCCTTAGCCCTCAATGATTGTTTTATATATTCCCAAAGAGGTTTGGGGAGTTGGATTCCGTTGAGTAGGAGCAAGGGTCGTTGGGAAATGATCCCAACTAAAAAACCCGCCCGAAAACATGGAATTATTTTATTTTTCACCAAAAATCAGGGCATCTACGGGTTGCAGTGAGGAAAGGTGTGGATGTTTGTGTGTTTCACTAGGGAAATCCATGGATATGCTCTTAAATCATGTTTTTTAGATGATTTTGGAGGTGACATTTAGGGAAAAGTATAGCAAGAATTAGGAAAGGGTTAGTCCATGGCACAAAAACATGAGTGTGGAATTTTGTGCTATAATAGATGACCCCTAATGTATGAGTTTAGAAGGGAAAAATGATGGACGAAATACATTATGAACTCTGAGAGGTGAGGATGCATCGAAGTATCCATAGAGGTTCTCGAACAACTGATTCAAAAATCAATAACCATCAACAAACATAAAACAAGAGGTTTGTTTACCATGTCGAGCATACCCATGCTTATGAGTGATAAAGCATGGTCGCCAACGCACATACACTGCAGATCCATGGTACATATGAAAGTATGACGGATGTCCATGGCCATGAAAAATACAAAGTGGATCCATGTCATAAATATGAAGTAACAAGCATGGCCATGAAGAATACATAATAGATCCATGTCAAAGTCGATCATAGCCACGAAGAGATACAAAGTGGAGCTATGTCTCAAAATCAAGAACAGAGGATATATGGAACCAATAAATTGAACAAGTTGATCCTCAACAAGTATCAATGTCTATGAGGTGGCACCATATGAGTCAGGAAGGAGCACAAAAGAGATGGTGCTCGTACTTCACCTCAAGTCTTCACAACGATCCGTCATGGTACAAGGTTACACTATGTGAATAGATTATTTGATGTCGAACATAGTGAGACATCATTTGATTACTGGTCATTGATGTATACCATTAAAAAACATGAGACAACCCATCGATAATGATGATGGGAGTCAACGTACCATGGTACTATTAACAAGTGTGAATAAATGAGTTGGCGTCGAACACTTGGTAGAAGCTATCAAGCAGGGGACATTGATGTATTCCTTCTATCAATAGAAAGGGAACCTACCATTGATGAATGCAATCCCCAAGGTACCAAACATATCTATAGATCCATCTCCCCAAGAAATATGTGTCGAAGTCGATGGGAGGGAACCCACTGGAAGGAAGGAATTAAGGCATCCTCCATCATCTAGCATGAGGGGTAGCGCAAGGCCAAATATTTGGAAGAGATCGAATGAAGAGACTAATACTTGTAATGATGAGACTTGAATTGGGAAGGCTGACTTGCAAGGTCAAAGGATAACTGCAGAATGGCCAACATAGGTTGAAAAATTTCCATTGAACATAAGCACAACACATTATGTGACGTGGGCAACATGACTCATAAACTAGGATACATTTGTGACACATGAGTCCATTTAGTTGGAAGAATAACCAACCATGGGAGAAAAAAATAAAAGTGAGAAAAAGTCTCCTAAACCCATACTAACCTAAAATCACGAGATACTGACTCAAGATTGTGCTTTTTTCAAGGGAGACAAGACTTCTACCAACAAAAGAGATAGATGTTTTCCCATTCTTTATGGTTTTTTGTTTTTTTTTGTTTTTTTCATGTTATAGAATCTTGAAAAAGAATAAAAGAATGCTTATTGTACAGTGGAGGAAACGAGTGCAAGAAAACTAGTTTTAGAGTGCAAGGAACATACCTATGCTCAATGCAAGGAAGCATGTGCAGGATAAGGACACTCGGGGAATATTCTCTCCGGGGATAAGTTACCAAGTAGCAAAGGCATAAAATGTAAGGTTGGGAACTGATAGGAATTCATAGGCAAGTGGTTCAATGAGAGAATGTTGAAGCCGACATTAGGCCTAAAAGTGCAAGCAATCAACATGCAGGTGCAGTTACGAATCAACTTTGGGTCCTTTTTTGTATATAGTACAATCGGTCTAGAAAAGGGTTGAACTTATACCAAAAGGATGCCTCTTCAAGACCTTTTTAGTGAGTGTGACAGAGACAAGATCACTCGGCTATATTTTCAATTTTAAGGAGTCTGAAAAGATCTTAACTATGGAGTCCCTTGTCCTTTTTCGTAAATTTAGTCCATTGAGCCCGAAAAAGTATAAAATGTAGCTTAGGATAACTCTTCTAGCCTTTAGACTAGAGTATTCATTTTTTGCAAGTAGTCTTTTCCAGTCTGAAAAAGGGTTAAACTTACACTGGACATATGTTCCTTCAAATCCAATTAACGAATGTACAAGGAACAACGTCACTCAACAATCTTTTCAATTTTAAGTAGTTTGAAAAGAGATTAACTATGGACTCCATAATGCTTGTTCCTTCAGGTCCATTTAATGAGTGTACAAGGAACAATGTCACTCGACCATCTTTTCAATTTTAAGGAGTATGAAAAGATATTAGCTATGGACTCCATAATGTTGTTGGTGAGAAGCATATAAGATAGGGGTCCCATGGGAAAAGGTCAGAATGAGAAAGACTAAGAAGTATGAATTTCGAATGCAAACTCATGGTGGGACTAAATAGGACCCTTGAGCCTAAAGACAAACTTGCAGCATGAGCTCTAGAAAACAAAGTATTATATAATAGAGCGCCCATGGGAGGTAGGCTCTACCATCAATCGAACGATGCTTTGAAGCAGAGAGAAAGGTTTCATCGCTCGTTAATGGGGTTGACCCTAGGTTTAAATGGTAAAGGTAACTAATAATGCAAAATTTGACTGGAAATGCAGCCTAACCTAAATGCTCGTTAAGAACACATTACCTACCCAAAGTCTTGTAAAAAGACCCCGCCAATTGATGATAAGTGTATGAGAGAAAAAATCCTAAAGACCTGCACCAACAACGATAATGTTACAATATTTGATCATGAGTTGAAATTTTTGAGAAAATCAGGAAACTTTAGAAAGTGGGTTTTAAATTTTTTAATAAAACTTGTTATAATTACCCAATTACCATTCTATTTTTACCATTTCACCAAAAAATTTACTAAATTGACCAAAACCCTTGGAGAGAAAAATCGTGACAACATGGAGCTTAGAGAAACTCTACCACTTTCCACCCACAAAAAGTATGTAATTTTTCCTTGTCTTTCATTTCAATTCATCCTTTTGTCAATTTTTTCAAAAATTCATGCTTAAAATTTCTTTTAAAAATTCATGTATGCGCATTCACGGGCTGCCTTAAGGAAATCCGCAGATGTTTGCAATTGGTGGAAATAGTAGTTGTGGATATATGTGATTGTTCTAAAGAAAATGTGTGGATGTGGATAAATTAGGAATTTGAAAATTAAAAACCAACTCAAAAACTCTTTGGAAAATGATAGGATATCCATCCTTTGGAGAGACCATGAGGCCAAGCAAGCTCTAAGTTCTCACGGCATGTATAAATTATTTCAAGTTGGTGGCATGAGAGAATAGAGGATATTACTAAATCTCCTAATTGACTACTGGAACCTGAATGCAGAGGCATTCATGCTTGTCGGATAGTCTTTGACCATCACAGTCGAATATATTTACTTCATTACCGGCTTATCGAGGAGAGGGGAAGTACCAAACTTCCAATCTCAGGGAGGAGGTCAGAACATCAATGATTTTATCCATGAGTATTGCATCACTGGCATTGAGAAGAGTGGCTTGCAAGTACCAATTAAAAAAAATAACCAACTTGAGCCTCCAGGTCATTCTATTCACCTTGGTTCGGATTGTGGGATCCAACTCTTTACACTTGGCATCACGGGTACAAATGCATTATGGGGTTGAATTCCTATGCCCTACGATGTATGATTGGAGCACGACTATGATGGATAACATGGAAGCACAATTAACAGAATGAAAACTAAGGAAGTATAGAAACTTCTGCTTCACAAGTGTCCTATGTAAATTCTTCTTCGAGCAGGTGCCCATGATGAGCTCGCATACATAGATACCAGGATACTTGCGACCATCTCCAACATGGTCCATTGGACCGAGCTTATAGCTTGTTTAGGAGGTGGAAAAATGTCCAACCCCTTCGATGATGACTTATTTTGTTAGTGGGAGAAACAAAATCCCTTTATCGAGGACTACCCATATGCAGGTATTGACTTCACCAATGATCCAAATGTCATCATCCCTGTCAGAGATGAGCCTCGGGACATAAGTAACCTTTCATTTTTGTGTTATTTAATTTTAAATTTTTTATAAAAAGTAATTGTTAGCACTGAGAGTCACCCTCAGATTGCAAGAGGATAAGCCTAGTACCCATAAAAATGTTTGTGGAGGTAGGTTTATGAGTGGAGGTCAAATGGACAAATCCCGATACAAGAATGTTTAAACACAGAAACTGGACAAGAGATGCATAAGGAAATGAGGTCCTCATTAACTTTAGTCAGTAGTTAAGGCTAAAGATGAGCAGACGAAAGACTTGGTGAGAAAAGCGGACATGTATTCCATGAGCATCAGGCCTTCAAGAAACTTGGTGAAGAAAAAATCAGGCATAAGAGAACTCTTGAACTCAAGTTTAAGATACTGAAATATATCACAACAATATTATTATCAAACGTCCATTAAAATACAACTACAATCACTAGTCAGCACAATAGTAAATAAGATGATAAAAAAAGTTGACTTCTATTACTAATAAAGTCTCAGGTCTCATACATAACCAGAGAACAAATCTATTATCAAACTATTACAAATTGGGAGCTCTGCTCAACCATCGACGACCATAACAAAATCTTGAACTGATCTATTTATACTCAGATCAATGAACAACCGCTAGGAGAGTTATCTGGCCATCCCATCCAAGGCATTTCATTTGTGCATCCTTCTATCAGACTGTGTGTGTTTTCTCCTATCAGACTCAAGCTCAGATCAGTATGAGCCTGTAAGAATAAACCGTTCATCATGGTACCTCAGGATGACAATTTTGTCTCCTTGGCTATAGCTTCCATGCTTTTTATTTATGGACTGAGTTGAGGATTCAACTACCAGTAATTGTTCATTAACTGAATCCTCCTTGAGATCGAAGCGTGGTTGGACGACTAATGGGTGACCACGTGTTGTTTTTGGACACAAAATTATACACGCATGTGATTTCGGGGCCGTAAAAAATGGTTTGGACCCACACCGCTTTAGGGCCCGAAATGCACCATCTTTTTCCACGTAGCCTCCCCGCAATATCATGGTTTGGATTTCATCCCGCCTTTGAATTTTAACGTCTGTGCAACTTGTGGCACTGAAATGATTGGGGGCCATTGATCCGATCGCAATCTATGATCTGGTTGCGCCGACTATTTTAGAACCCCGCAAAAGCTTTATCTGCCTACCAACTATGGGATCCTTCCAACCATGTTTTGAGGTGGTGCTAAACTGAACTGCACAGGGGGGATCTCCGCTATGGAAAAATACACCCACCTATTAGCCTGTGCTCATGGCTGTCACCTGTGACCCTGAACAACTTCATGTGATAACGGTAAATTTTTTTATTTTTTTGAGATCTGAAATAATGACAAGTACTTCTCTTGTATGCAGACAAAGCACCCATGAGACTGTCCAATGTCCCGCAACATAGTCGGCAAGGCAGAGAGGAGGAAGGATTGAGTGATGATGCAACAAGTACTTTGCATAGCGTGGGCCAAAAATTTGAGGCCTTCATGCGCAATGTTCCTATTGCGACTATTGACGACCTCCCCATCGTCATGAAACGACATGTCGTAGGAGTACCCAAGCCATGGGTCCAATTATTCCAACGTTTAGAAAATGTTGTAGTTTGTTATGATAGGGTGCACCAGCCTCGGGCCTAGACATACTATGTGCTCATAGCACAATTTTGTACTTGTATAACATTATATGACTTTCGGGGTCTAAGAGGCCTTATACTTTGTACTTTGTTGGATCTCATTTTGATATATATATTATTATTTTGTTTTATATACATTTTGTGTTTTTATTTTGAAAAAGTATATATTTACATGTGTGTGTGTGTGTGTGTGTGATTTACTTTATTGATGATACACATGCCAATATAACACATAATTAACATAAGCATCCACTAACTCATTAGTTCTCCTAGGAACATGCTCGTAAGTAATGAACTCAAAAGAACATTCCATAAGAAATACCCTAAGGAAAAAATCTAATAACACCAGATCTTGAACTCGATATACACCATTTAATTGTAAAACTACCAATTGTGAATCCATGAACACTTGGAGGTGATAAATACCATATGATAATGCATCTTGCAAAATTTCAATAACAACGCTATATTCAACACCATTGTTGGTAGTTTCTCCGAGATACGCACCTCCAACAGACACTAATTTCCTAGAAGGCGAATAAATAACCCAAGCAAGAGATGTTAGTTGTCGAGTATGGCGACTAGTGCCATCAGCGAGTCCAAAGTAAATTAACGATTCCTTGGGAATATGCAACACAATAGAAGCACATCAATTACTAACATAAAAAAATACCAAAACATAAACAAATCTACATACAATATAGACACTAAAATACAAGAGCATTAATGCTCCAACCCTCAGGGCTAAGAATAGTATGTTTTCAAGTAGAACCCATTTCTCGGCTCTGACAACACATTTCCTTCAAAATCATAGATCTCGTAGGATCCTTTCTCTAAAACCTGTTTCACGACATAAGGTCCAAACCACATAGGGTTGAACTTTCCTTCCCCCAAGACGACCTTTTCCTGGTCGTAGACCAAAACAAGATCTCCTTCAGAGGACACCCTGGGATGGATAGACTTATCATACTGGGACTTGACTCGTTTCTTATTTGCTTCGTTCGCTAAAGTTGCATCTTGACATTCCTCATCGAGATGTTCAATATAAACTAGGAATTATTCAAGATGAGTCGTGTCTGGAAGGAGCTCGACTGCTATCTTAAAAGAAGGAACTTCACATTCAATAGGAAAAATTGCTTCCACTCCATGAACGAGTTGGAATGGTGAGAAACTAGTGGCATTTTTTACTAAGGTTTGGTAAGCCCACAAGGTTGGGTAAAGCATAAATTTCCAGTTCATTCGAGTTGAATTAACCATTCTTCTTAGTAACATTTTTAATGACTTGTTGACGTCTTCAACCTGACCATTAGCCTAGGGATAGTAAGGAGACAGGTTTTCCTGTATAAACCCCAGTTTCGATACTAACTATTACATCATGTGGTTCTAGAAGTGACTTCCATGGTCAGTGACAATTTATCTTGGAACCTCGAACCTAGCTATGGCTTGATTAAATATAAACATTGTTGTTGTCTCCCCATCATTAGAAAAATTTGGCATAGCCTCAAACCACTTAATAAATTAGACAATGACTACTATGATGTAACGATGCCCCCTAGCCGAAGCTGGGTGACATGTCATAAAATCAACCCCCCACTTGGTGAAGGGGGAAATATTGATGATAGGAAACATAGGAGTATGATGTGCATGCATTTTATTATTGAAAATTTGGCATGGATGACACCTTTTGACCGCTTCAATGCAATCTTTGAAGATTGTGGGCCAAAAGTATCCTCTACACAATTTTTTTTGGGTTGTTAACAACCCAAATAAGTGACTACCACATGCTCCACTATGGAAATTGTTCAAAACAACCTCCACTTCTTCAAGAGTTAAAAAACGCCTAAGGATCGATTCCACCCATCGCCGATACAAAGTGTCAGTGATCATGAAGTATTGTTTCACCATAGGGTGGATCTGTTTCTGCTCATTTCTCGAGCAGTTTGGAGGGAACTTCAGAGTTTGGAGATATGTAAGAATATCCCCATACCATGGATTGGATGAAGAGATGAGGAATATTTTCTCATCTAGAAATGAGTCTACTGTTTCTCCTTCCTCGTTCTCCACTAGAAACTTTGACATCGAATCAACAAAGACTAAATACTTCTTAGACTTCACAGACACAAAGTTCAAGTCAAAGTCTTGAAGCACCACAATCGACTTGTTGTAATACCTGCCAATAATTCTTCTAGTCAAAACATATTGAAATGATTGACTACGATGATGACGGTTGTCTTTTGTAATAGAATGTAATGTTGGAGTCGATGGATAACATGAAAAGCTACCAGGGCCAGTTTCTCCACATGTGAATATCTAAGTTCAGGACCCATGAGAGAACAACTCAAGTAATAGATGACATGCTCTTGGATCTCATCATCCTCCTGAACTAGAACCATTCTAATCGAAGATTCAATTGCTGATAAATATAACAAGTAGTCTCGATTGTAATTAGGGTGACTCAACAAAGGATTCAAAACCAAGGATTTATTCAAAGCATCAAAAGAACATTCTGGGGATTCGTCCCAATAGAATGGGACCCCTTTCTTCAAAATCCACATAAAGCCCTTTGTGATATTATCATAGTTTGAGACAAAACACCTAACAAAATGTTTCTTTCCTTGTAGGATCTGAAGTTGTCTAACTGTACACGGGGGAGGAAACTGAGTTATTTCCTTAACATTCAAAGTGTCAACCATGATCCCTTTTTTCGAAATGATGAATCCTAAAAGATGACCAAAGGTAAAAAAAAAATACACTTGTGTGGATTCAATCAGATCCTATAGAAACAACACCGTTCAAAAACTAAGTAGAGGTGTAAGAGATGCTAGGCCCTCTTGCGCAACTGATCCATGAGATCATCTAAGTATGCCTCCATTATTTTCTTCAAGTCATGAAAAGAAAACATCATGGCACGTTGGAATGTCAGAACAACATTTTTAAGACCAAACGACATTTTCCTATAAGTGAACATACCCAAAGGAAATATAAAGGTCATCTTGTTTTGTTCTTTTGGACGAATTTCAATTTGGTTGTATCCGGAAAAACCATCCATAAACGAGAATATTTCTCTTCCCTCACACTCATCCAGGATCTGATCAATGAATGGTGTGGGTAAGTTGTCTTTAGGACATTCCTTATTCAAGTCCCTAAAATCCATGCAAACATGGATTGTACCTTGCTTCTTATCAATGGGAACAAGATTGGAGACCCATTCAGTATGAGGAACTAGGTAGATAAAGCCTGCATTGAGCAACGTTTCAACTTCCACTTTTATTTCCACCACCTTTCTTTGGCTCACAGGTCTCAACTTTTGTCGAACTAGTTTTACATTTTCATTGATCCAGGTGGATATCAGTGGCCATCCATCTTTTCCGACTGGCTCAAAATAGTTTTCTGGCAATTTTGGCAATTTACTATTTTTAGCAGGTTTTAACTTTCGGGGCCATTTTGAGGGCCTAAATGAAGGTTTTTTGAGATCGAGGTTCTCAATAATATAAAAAACGGAGATCATATGCAAAATTTACGACACTAGGAAGGTTTTCCAATGAGCTATCATATGCCTAAAACAAAGATCGTATGCAAAAGTTACGACCCTGAGAAGTTGATGTACTAACTTACCCAAACGGGGCCCACATGACTTTTGGCGCTTCATCTCCTAGGGTTAGGTTTTTGAATGTATAGGGTTTTTGGCATTCCTGTTTATTGTAAAAAGGCCTTCAGAGTCTCATTGTAATCATCTTCTTGTGAATGCGAGTAGTCGTCACATCTCTTCTCAGAGATAAGCTGCCACCATTCTAACGAGTCTTTCACTCTGTATTTTTACAATCTCTGTACATTTCTTTCATTAATAGAAATGGTGTATTACTGTATATCTGTGTTTATGGTTGCATCTCTGATACATTTCTGTTATATTATTGAATATTTGTGATATCTCTATGCATTTCTTTCTTATATCTCTACTCTCATTTCATGCCAAAAATAATCTGGATCATTCATAGGTTTGAATCTCATGATGAACTATTCGAGGATCAATTCTATACATTTCCTCGTAAGACCATACGAAAACATCTCAAAATTCCTTAAAGAGTGTCGTATATTGGGTGATCTTGTCTTGTGATCATTTCTCTCTGATAAAGACATTCTTGATAACTTTGAGATTTCTAGAAATGTTAATTGGGATCATTTTTTATATGTTAGGCATGTTTCCTTCAACATAGACACAATGTATAGCCAAGGGATTGACTACTCCATCAAGACTTCCAACCACGACTGACTTGAACTCTCCATTTTTAACTCGACTAAGTTCCATGAGGAAATACGATCTATGATGCAAATCCTCCCAGGGCCTTTTGGCTCTGGCCATCACCTCGGTAATTACTTCGTCTAATGGTAATATGGTATTTAAAAAATCTTAAGAGTTCAAATATTTTTGAGCCCAGATAGGCTCAGGAAAGAGATCATCCTCCTCTGTGACCATTGGAATCTAATATGGGTCTATTGTGGCATGTTGAATGGATCGATAAGATATCTCAACTGCAGACAAATGTTTGTCCATTCCAACATGAAATTGACCTTCAACCATACTGGATGGTGAGGGAAGGGTCCATGGGTTCTGTGTATATGTCATTCTAAATGAAGTGACCCTATTAACTAGATTATATTGAATGTACAAAATCGATATGAGGATATCAAAAGATCCCATTAGAAAAGGGTACATCCCACAACCGATGCTCTCAACGTCCACCTAAGAGTATTCAATCCAAAGGATTGTAGATCTTGGATTAGCTACCATATCATAAAGGTTGGATGCCACCTGATCGATAGTCATGATCCTTCCCTCACGAGGAAAGAATATAATCTGAAAAAATGTTGAGATGACAACTGTCATGGTGTAGATCCATCTTCTTCCTAACAAAATATTATAGTCAAGCGACTTGTCAAGTACTTCAACCTCTACACAAATATACTTTCCCCCTAGTGTGACCAGACATGAAGGAATTAGAGTGTGGCCAAAATGAGCATCTATCGAAATAAGTCAAGAGAGTAGAATAAGAGTTAAGTTTAGGAGAATTGATGGATTTTGAGCATGACAAAGACTTCACGCACGTGGAATATCCTTCATCAACGACCATTCTCTTAACTAAGAGATTGTTACAAACAACCCCTATTTGAAAAGCTACGTGATATGGAAGGTGTGGTTGTACATTAGTAGCATCAAACCTCATAACGAACTAACTAACAGAGTCTACAGCTCCTATGGAAGATAACAATGCAATACACCATGAAGGGAAACTCTTTAGAACCTCCAAAGTGGACATAGCACAAGGCGTTT
This sequence comes from Picea mariana, assembly GCA_032191745.1. Taxonomy (NCBI): domain Eukaryota; kingdom Viridiplantae; phylum Streptophyta; class Pinopsida; order Pinales; family Pinaceae; genus Picea; species Picea mariana. Next base: position 76,431 of record JASDQU010815421.1, read on the forward strand.
GAGCCAAGTCCTCCACAACTGAATAATTGGGAGCGGCTTGTGAATTAGGGTTATGCATTTTTCCTTTTGTAAATTCCCTTTGATATGCGTGGTGTTGCTTCTTTCTCAAGACTCTCTATGTGGAGAGGGGCCTGATCCTTTGAAGTTTTCTTCCCTTTCTCCTTTGACTCAGGGTTATCATAGTTCTTGTTTCTCATCAACAAGTCTACATCTTTTAGATTCGAATATTTAAGCTTGTTTAATACTCCTTTATATCTGTCAAACAAGGGATCACTCGAAGTGCCATGTTGCTATTTATTTAACTTCTAGGGCTGAGGTTTAAATCTCAACAGGTTTCCAACAAATCCCTCAAAAACTATCGGCCATCCTGGTAAACTAGAAGGCAACACTACGCACAGAATGCACAACGCAGTCTCACCCAAGATAGATTTTATGGGTGACCGCAATGCTCAAGTGATTGCAGTCTAGGAATGAGTGGGGATCTGTGGTTGTGTTCTTTCTTATGCATTATCATTATTAATTATTCAAGTACTTTAATGAATTGTTCATGTTTAAACCTATGCATGCATGCTCATATTTCTAGTTTAACCATTCATTCACAAGATAGAAATCAACTGAAAGTAAGAATTCATAAAAAATAGCACATAACACAAAGTTTACCGTGGTTCACCCCCTCTTGGGGCTACGTCCACAAAGATTTGGCTTCTCTACTCTTTTACTTAATCTACTGCAAAATATTGCGCTACGCGCATTACATATTCAGTAATACAATCAAGGTAACGGACTAGATCACACCAGGCTCCTCAGCGTATGACCTAACCCTCAAAGACTTCTTATTCGACTCTTCTACAAGACTTATTACAATAAAAAATCTGCAATATCACAACAATCACTCCTCTCTTCCTCTCTTCGCATCAACTACTCTCATCCTAGACATCCTAGGTCCTTATTTATACTACTCTATGGCTTATAGCCATTACAATCTTTGTCAAAAACCCTAAACCTATCATGGTTAGGATTACCTACCTACGTGCCATGTTGATTTTCCTTTTGCATGCTTCTTTTCCTTCTTTTTTTGCATGCTACTTTCTTTCCACATGTTTCTTGCACTCGAAAATTTGGTAATTTGTTTCTGAAGTTAGGTCTTTCACCAAAATAGATCCTTCTCCAAAAATAGGCCCGCGCCCAACATAGAATTCCTTCTCAAAATAGGCTTCCACCTAACAATCCCCCAAAACTGACATGTGGCTTGTCCTGAGCCACTTAGGTGGTGCGTGCTCCTTGCATAGCCTCTGCCAAGCTACGAAACTTTCCTTGTAATTTGTCCCCTTTTTATCTCACTTGCACGACTTTTCCTATAAACTCTTCTACTCTTTGCAATGTGATATGTTCCGTGAGAGACTCTACGCTCTCAGTATGATCTTGCACCATTCTTGTCTTTTCCTCCTCCAGTTCCAAAATTATTTGTGCTACTTTCCCTTGGAGAGGTTCTAACTGGGCTTGCCTTGCCTTCTTGTTATTCTACGCAGTCTTCAATATTGTCTGCAAGGTCTTACTATCCTGCACACACTTCAACCGCTTTGTAATTCTCATGGCCTTTAGTCATTGCTTCAACTCATGGATCGCAGTTCTTATTTCCTCCTCTTGGTGGTCTATTTGTTCGACCCTATCATCTTCCTCCAACATTTTCCATAGTTGTGGGTTTCTATAAAACGGTTCTGTGACCTTTTTATCTTCTTTCTCCATCATTTCCACTTGCAAAGTTTCCTGTTGTTCCCTTTCAGCTGCAACTTCTGTAGGAGTGGATGGTGTCAATTTTTATTTGAGTTCCTCAATCTCCTTCTTATATTCCTCAAGCGTCTATGAGATGATTTGAATCTATTCTTCCGCACTGCTCATGGCTTCCTATGCATTGTCTAGAATTTTTTTGAATACTTCCTTCAACTTCTGTTCCAATTTATCTGTGTGCTACTTCTCCTCTTGTGTCTCCATCTTGACCTACTCTACCACCAGTTCTAGTGCATTCTTTCCATCTCTGGTTACCTACAATTCTGTCGTCTTTGCTTTGGCTCGTGATTGCACTTCCTGTGTGACACTAACTTGTATATTGTACAATTCCTTTATTGGTATTTTAGTGAATACCAACTTTACCTGTGCTAGGTCTTTTAGCGAAATTTGGGCTATGGCCTCATCGATCTACAACATAACTTTTGTTATCTAGAAGCTAGGAATTTCTTGTGCTACAATTTGGATTATGTCTTCTTAGTTCTGTGTGTTCCTGTCCCCTTCTTCTGTCACCCCAGGGATCGTTTATGTTCCCCTTTCTTTCATTTGGGCTTCTTGTATCTATTCCAAGACCTGCTTAATGTCATCCAACCCATTCTCTATCCTCCCAATTTGGCTCTCGACCTCCTAAAACTCTTCTGTTGCGCATTCTTGTACCCTATCTATGGTGAGATCAACATCATCCTCGGTGATTGTGTATTATGGGATTTTTTTGTGGGCCTTGGCCTTCTTGTGTGACCCACCTGTATGGATGATTGGTCATTTGGGTGACCCTGTCCCTTATGGAGTAGTTTTCGATGGGTTTTCCTATTTCATTGTGTCCCCCCTTCCTTGTGCTTCCTGTGTTGGGGAAATATCCTTCTTCCCCATCTACCCATCCTTATTTTGGGAACTTCCCTTCTTCTATTGCACTATCTTTTGACTAGGATTCCACTGTTGTGTTGGTTTCTTGGTGATGACACTGCCTCTTGCAGATGTCTTGGACAACCTGCTTCCACTTCTTTTTCCTTGGGCATGTCCTTGGTGATGAATGGGATCTTTCAGTCCTCTTTCCAGTATCTCATTTCCCATTCAACTTCCTCTGTGTTGATGCATAATCAAAGTTGTATCCATTCCTTATATGGGTCCATGTGCACTTGGATCCACATGTTGTGTCATGTAGCCTGAAAATTGGCTATACCCTGGTACCACACAACCACTTCCATAGTTATCCTCAATGTGTTGGTTATGTTGTCTTGTATGTCACTGAGATACTGAAAAAAATTTCTCGCATTAATACTTCTATGCTTGGAATCAGAAGTTCTTCCCATCGACGGGTATTGTGTTGCTCGAAAACATCCTACTTTGTCGTAGAAATACGAGTAGGTAGGATATTTCCATCCAATTAACACTATCAATATAATGATCTAGGAGTAATGGAATTCAGTTCCCAAGTCCTGCGCATCCTTGCAGTCGTCTAGGAACAGATTTAGTAAGTAGGGGGCCCAACTAAGTATTGTATTGTTTGCGCGCTGCGTTGTTTCTATGACAACCCTTGCAGTGACCTCCTCCTTGCGACATTTGCAAAGGAGTTTGCATGCCATTAGCTTCGGTTCCATATGAGTGGTTGTGTCACTGATCTATTTTATAATGATTTTGTGCAAGCCCATTTCTATCTCATAAGTCTTCTTCATCTCTTATGTGAGGGAATTTTCCTTGGTTTTATCATCCAGGTACTGCGCAGGCTTCTCATCATCTGATGGAAGTCCTCTGATGAAGGAAATCAGTTCAACATCGATGGAGATCGGTTCGTCCAGCCACAAAAATCCTCCATGGAGGACTTCCTATTGTTGGACTAATCGATAAGTGTGGACACAAATAGATCTCCCTAGTTTCACCCCGAAACTAGAACAAAACAAAACAATACACTACTCTTTCCTAAGATTTCAATTATCAAATGAGAAATGGATCTAGAACATACCTTTTAAATTTTGAAGATCCGACTTCACCAATTTAATCTAAGCTCCATCATGAGTTTTATTGAGAAATATCTACAAAAGAACACAAGCCAAAGAAGACAAGAGTAATAGATCCTACTTGATATGAAACTATGTATGTGATCAAGGAATCATACAATGTGGACAAATAAGATTCATATAGGAAATAAAAGTGCATTTGTATTAAATAATAGAAAGAGAGATTACAACCAAATCCTTGATGTCGTAAGGTCCCTTCCAACTGTTCCTTGCTTCCCACACACTTATGATCCACAGATTTTCTGACTACAGATCTGATAGCTACTCACAATCTATCTTGACAAAGAAAAGCTCAAAGCCACTCTAACCAAGCTAACAATCTCAAGCCAAATTTCCCATATCCAAGCTACTAGCCAAGCTACAAAACAACTAAATTTCTCCATGAGAGCTCCTCTCCTTTTATAAGTTGAAGATGATAAGGAAAGGAGGTTAGGATGATCCCACTAAATCCAAAAAGAGAGTAAGATCCAAACCAATCGGAGGCCACCTTACCATAGAATATTCTCCTTCTAGAAGCATTGAGAAGATGCTTGTTTTTCCCACGTATGAAAATCATTGCACCCTTAGAACTGAGCAGAGTGTGACGACGTCGTAGGCCAAGTTTAGTGTATCATGTGACAATATAGGATCCTCACACCCCTATAACTGGACAGGGTGCGAAAATCCTCCTTACTAGGGTTCTTACAAAGGAAAATATGATTTCATCTCTTAGATAAAGTTCTTCTCCCTTCTTTCCTCAGGAATTCAAGCGACTAATCCCTATGAAGACAACATATAAGTTTACATCATTAACGGTCATAAGGGTGACGAAAATAATGTGTAATAGAGAGCCCCCCAAAGTATGAAGTTATAAAAGAGTAATAGTTGAAATAATTTTACGAGTGTGTGTAGGGAACAAGGAACAGTCGGTCGAAAACCTACCAACAAACAAGGAAATACAATATAATAATATATCATCACTGAGGTAGGAATTCTTGTACTCAGAATAAAAATAACTTAAATCATAAATTCCGACACACAAAGATCTGTGTCAAGTAGGACAGGTCATGGCTGCCAAACATACACTATGGATCCATGCCAACATGACTCAAATCTGAACATAGCCACCAAGAATACACTATGGACCTATGTGTTAAAGACTAAAATTTGAACATAGCCACGAGACATACACTGTGGATCTATGCAATAGTACAATCTGAATATACTCCAATACAACTTGAATCTGTTAGAAAAGATTCAAGGTTTTCATCTCCACCACTCTATAGTATGAATCTAACCATGTGAATACATGTGTTGAAGTCAAACATGGTAGAAACCACTTGATTACCAGTCATTAGTGAATACCATTAACAATTGCAAGGGAAATCACCATTAATGTCAATGAATCCTAATGTACTCTAGTACAATCCAACGAATGTGAATTAATGAGATGAAGTCGAACACTTAGAGGAATATCTTGATCAGGGGTCAATAATGGAAACCCACTGTCAAAAGTGAGGAAACCTGCCATTGAGGCATGCAAGTTCCAAGGTACCAATTAGTTTCTAAGTCTAATTTCTAGATAATGAGTTGAAGTTGACAGGAAAATACTCGTCTTAAGAGGGCCTTAATGTATCCCCCATCAATGACATGAAACGAGTAAAAATATTTGATGTAGATCATAGTAACAAGTGACTCGGGACTGACTGAAGGATGGCTAACAAAATAGAAGGCTTAAGGAATACAGAAATGGTCGACGCAATAGAAGGATTTTCGGGTTGAAATTCTCTTTTAACATATTGACGACACGACAATTGTCTTGGAAAAACTGATTCAATAATAGGGATCACAGTCTAATTTGTAATCTTATAAAGGTGTATGATCAGGAGACAAGTGGATTGTCCAACCTATACACAAAGCAAGTGAAAGGGTTTCATGTTCAAAAGCGACTCTTTAATAGAATATAGGTTTAGATACATTTCTTTCCCAATTCCCCCCCCACCATTTCTAGCGAGTAACTCTTTATTTTTACACAAGTTTGAGGAGGATAACATATGATTGAACTATAAGCTCATCCTTCGGATGAGTCCTTCGGAGTATTTTTAACGAACCCTAAGAAGGAGTGGTTTGGTTCCATATGGGTCTTTCGATGCTAGTTTTATGAGTCCAAAGAAAGAAAACTTAGAGGTTTTTCATATTTAGAGAGTCTGAAAAACACTTAAATAAAACTCCAAAATGTTCTTTTTCGTAAAGTAGTTTGATGAGACCTAAAAAGAGATAATCTATTACTCAACAGATGTTTTCTTCAAATAATTTAACGAGCGTGAAAAGAACAAGATCGCTTGACAATCTTTTCATGTTTAGAGAATCTGAAGAGAGCTTAAAGGGAACTCTAGGGGGTTCCTTTTTCGTATAACCTTTACGAGTCCAAAAAAGTGATAAAAGTTTATCCAGTTACATTCTCAGGTATTTACTAGCACGAGAAAGAACAAAGACTAAGATAGCGATTGTTTTCATTTTTATGCAATCTTAAAACAAAAAAAAAAACTATGTTTGGGATAGATTTTATTTTTACACAAGCTTAAAAACTAAACAAAACTATGCTTGGATTTGCTTTCATTTTTACACAAGCTTGAACTAGAGGAAACTATGCTTGAGGTAGGTAGTTTAATTTTTACACAAGATTGAACCATAGAAAACTATGCTTGCGACTTCCCAACGCATTATCGAGGGATGGTTGGTACTTATCCCCCGGCTTAAGAAGATAGTGGCTTAACTTCAGCATGAATTCCAGAGGCTGTAAGCATTTCCCCCCAAGCTTCGTATCATCCAATGACATAGGAGAATGAAAAGAAGCTTCAAATCAGAAAGCTGGTTTCATTTTTTAATGAGCTTGAAATCGAAAAACAATGATCAAGACCTTTGTTCCATTTTTTAACGAGCTTTCGACAGAGAAGAAAAACTATGCTCAAATTTGGTTTCATTTTTTAATGAGCTTGAAATCAGAAAACCATGCTCAAAGATCCTCTACTTGATCATGGCTTCCAAGAGAACAATGCTCTGGAAGGACACCATGTCAAGTTACAAAAATCGTTCATGGATTCCAAGAGATCTTCACTCCATGGAAGAAAAACACTCGGGAAGGGACAGATGTCGAGGGCCTCGATAGGGGTAAGGAGGTTAGGCCCCAATATCCCTAATGAAGAGATAACCATGTCAACTACTGGATCCAAGTCACAAGAGATTAATCTTACATTGAGAGGATCATCTCCATCGACAGCCGAAGGCATGGAAGACAATGCCATATAATTGACATGTGGCAGGGGTGATACCATCTGCATATAAGAACCGTTTAGGGAAGTCATTGAGTTGATGGTCAAGTCATGAAAAACAAATGAAAGTTGATCAATAGTCACCACTCGTCCATCATGCAGGAAAGATATCACACAAAAAAGAGTGGACACAATAGCTTTCATAGAATAGATGTAATATCGCCCAAGGAGAAAATCGAAACCCAAGGGGTCATGGATTACCATGATGTCAATAAAGACAGTTTTCCCTCCCAAAGTTACATGAAACTGAGGAAAGATCCCTAAAGGGTGACTGGTTTTTCTGTTAAACGCCAATAGATTCTGCATAACCAACATAAGCTGAGAATAACTCAAATATTTCCAAGCAATAGAGGACAAAATAATAACAGACGCACCTTCATCTATCAACGTCTGAGGAGCATCTTGACCACAAACCTATACTATAATCTTGAAAGGAATGTGAGAGGGGAGACGAGGTCCATTAGCACACCCCATTAAAAATGATGGCCTCATTACTTGGAGGGGGTTCCATGGGAGAAGGAGGAATGCCCCCTAGCATGGTAGCATCTATATCAACAAGAAAAATGTGTGCAGTATCAGGTTTACTCTCTAGTGGGAGAGTACGATCGATCGATGGCAAGATCAGATCGACCACTTGGGTTGCATTCTCCAAGGGGAGAATGGGGTCGATGGGTCGAAACAGATCGACCATTTGGGTTGCACTCTCTAACGAGAGAATTGGATCGACTAAGGATGGGATCAAATCAACCGTTGATTAAGGTTGGTTGTCATTGATGTCAACCCTTGAAGAAAGCCCTGTAGCACAAAGGTTTAGGTAATGGACCCAATATTGTTTGATTTAAATATGGCATGATCCACTG
>JASDQU010815423.1:4923-23143 GCA_032191745.1 Picea mariana
TGGGATCAGGTGGGAACAATACATGCAAGGAAACAATGAAAGTGATTCCAAAATTTTCTCTAGAAGATATAAAAACACAAGAATATAGAGATAAAATGAGGGTGTATGGCCTAATATGCAAGTTCATGGGCCTATGGCCAATGACAAAAGTCCTACGTAGCTGATCAAATACCATTGGAAACCATGTGAAGAGGTGGACCTACACCTAGGATCAAAAGGTTTCTTTTCAATTGTCTTTATGAATCTAGAGGGCATAGACAAGGGTTTTGAAGGTGGTCCCTATGTTCATGCTTCAGATGGGATTTTTATGTGACCCTGGAAAGAAAATTTATCCCTAGTGAAGGAAACTTTCACATGTGTGACAGTCTAGATCAAACTTTATTCTCTACCTTTACACTATTGGATACCTTCCACCTTATAGGAAATAAGGAATAAACTAGGAAAAATTTTCAAGGCATTAGATGCCACCTTAAAAGGAAAATACACCTCATTTTCCATAATCTGTATTGATATGGATGTCTCAGGTGCACCCCCAAAAGAAATATAATTGGAATTTAGGGATGAGGAATGGATTCAAAAAATTGATTATGAATAGATCACGTTTAGATGTAGGAGATGTCATGAACATGAGCATCTATCCAGGGAGCTCTCGCTAAAAAAAAAATTGAGCAAGAAAAAACAAAACAGTCCCAAGATGAAGAAGGTTTTGTGCAGCCAAATTACAAAGGTAAAGGAAATAGAAAACAAAATAAAACCTCCCCAGTGGGAACTCCAAAAACAAAGAATATCTTTGAAGGCCTAACAGAGAATCAAACTCAGGTCAGAGACACATCCCATGAGAAGAAAGGGGAGAAGGAAACTGGAAGGAAAGAGAAAAACATGGCAATGGAGAATCAATCAACTTAGGATGCTAACAAGAATTAAAGTGGATTAGTAGGAGACCGAAATCCTCACGTAAATACCCCAATGCAGGAATGGGATGGATATTTAGAAACGAAACCCACTGAGGTCAGAATGGAGGACCTGGATCTTTGTGACATCATGGAAAGGGAAGGGATTTACCTTCAGAACATTTTGGACCAATGGAAAAACAAGGTATGGAAACCATTATGCCAGACCAAATGGATCACATTTAGTATATCTTCCTAATGAGGAAGGAGGCAAAGTCTAGAGGAATCAAGTGCATGAATGGAGATATACGAAATCTGGGTATCAAATTTGGGGACATCCAACCGCCTTAGTCAACAAAGCAATCTAGGAGAAAGAAGGGTAGAAAACCCAATAGTGTTGCACTGTATCAACCGGGAGCGTTGTCGTCAAACTCTGGTAAGATAAAAACACTAATCCCTACTGTTACACATTATTTTTGTTCACCCCAGTGATGCATTGACAAACATGTGTTCATGTTCCCAAAAAGAGTCATTTTTTATGAGGGAGGTGGATGGCTTTCTCTTCTTAAAAACTCTATTAAAAAATGGTCGTCGCACGGTGCACTATACACAGGGTGAGACGATGGTTGATCTTCACCCCCTGCCCTAAATATGGACTGCGATGTCTCTACAGTATGCTCTATAGCTAGGATACAACGATGTCAAAAGCCGAGGAAAAGTCAAAACTTCACGAAATTTCTAGAATGGGATCTTCTAGAAGATGAGGTGGCGTGCGAATGGTTTGGATATTACTCTCTTCTCTGATTTGGTGGGATCATCCTAGTCTCTTAAACCATCTAAAGAGGGATCTCTCATGGAAAAAGTTAAGCAAGGTTAAGGTGAAACTAAGGCTAAGAATTGGATGAGGAATTCTACTTCATCTCATGCTTGAGAGCTTCATTTCAGTTCATCAAGTCATTATGGATATTCTTCATTCAAGGTTGGAGAAAGTGTGTGTGTTGGAGAAAAGGGCCATCAAAAGGGGACCTTGCAACATAAAGGCTTTGGTTATAATCTCCACTTTCATTTTAATACAATGCAATGATATGTTTCTTTCCCATAAAACTTGTTTTTTTTTATTGTATGACTCCTTGATCACATACATAGGTTCTTTTTGAGTTCATTATATTTATTTCACTTTGGTTGGCTTGTGTTCCCTCGCAAATTAAATATCACATGAGCGCCTAAGTGGAGCTAGGATGGAAATGGCAGGAGGAAGTGATATTTAAATGATATGTTTCCTATCTCTTGTTAAATAGTGAACTCAATAGTTAGATCTTAGGGAAAGCATCATATTATATTATGTTTGGTTCTAGATATAGGTTGATGTAGGGAGATTTTTTTATGTCCTCATTTACCAATTGATCCCATAAGAAAATTGGTGACCATACTGGGGATACAAATTCCTTTTGATTTTTTGATTCCCATTTTCTTTTAGCCTACCTTCCTTTGATTGAATTCACTCTCTAAGTCAGTGGGTGATCCATATGGATTCCCTGGGTCTAGAAGTTCATCTAGATTATTTTTCTTTCTCCCATTTTTTCTTCATTTACAGATACCGTCACACTACAAGATACTGGAATCCTGCGACGACCCTCATACATTTCACTCTTCTTGACGACATCGCAATGTACTCTGCTAGAAGCCCGCATTTCTCATCGCACTATGTCCTATACCTAGCCTGCGAGGACTCCTGTAGATTTTGTTGGAGTGAATCAATTTATCTTTTTGCACCCAAATTTTCCTCAAAGGCATGGGGTGGACTTTTGATGCTAGTGCTTGATTGATTCATGAGTTTAAATCTTTCTTGTGATTGGTTTTCAATGATTTAAAGTCTTTCTTTTTGATTTTGCAAGTTTTTTTCTTTTGATCTTTGTCTCAAGGATATAATCTCGGGTTCTTGATCTGGGTGCTTGTTTGAAAAAGGGTATTTTGGTTTATTTAAATTTTTGGATTGATCTCACTTACCGGATTTATTTTTGGTTGGGAAACTCTTTTTGTTTGTATTTGACAAAAAATTTATTATCATTTTCATTTTTGTCCATATTACGAGTTTTGATTTGGGAATTGTGTTGAGAATGTCTTGATTTTCTTGGATTACATTTTCCTTTTGTCATTACATCTCAGATTTTGTTTTGGAAAGGAAGAACTGAAATCATTTATTCATTTTAGTAATATTTCATAAGAGAATTTTTACAATAGAAATATTTGTTAAAGAGAAGAATTGGAAAATTTTGTAGTTCATGATTATTTGGAATTGTGTTCATTCAAAATTAAGAAATTGTAATTTGTAGCTTTTGTACTTCAAAGGAAATACCTTTTCCCTACTGTAATTAGATTTCATTGAATTGAAAAATTGCACATTCATATCTTATTTTATTTTCTTTGGTCAAGGTCACAACTTCATTAGTTTCATTTCCATCTCCCCTTTGAGTAAACAACAACCTCTAAAACTCAACGTAAATTTAAAATTTATTAGAAAACCTTTATTTTATGGCGATATTTTTAACCAACATTACCTAAGATAGTGCTTTGGAATAGGTTGTAAGGAACACTCTCCAAATAATAAAAACAGACAATAGTATCCTGTGATAGGGAGAGTTCAATTCCAATTGCTACATTTTATCCTGGGAATCCCTTCTAACACAAGGTTCAATCACAAGGTCACATTAAGACTAGCAGAGTTACTCACCCTAATTTGTTAGTCTTGGTGTAAAGGTTGCGTGTATTATTGGGGGTCACTTGAAGGTATACCCTCGATTATGTGTGGGAGCCTCTTGAGTTGATTTCGGGATAGATACCCTGCCTTTGAATGTGGATTAGAATGTCAACTGGTTCCCTAGGAATAACTGTTGTATTTGGTAACTTTAGTGGCCTATCTCTCTAGGGTCTTTACATGAGGTGACTGTGGAGGGGCAAGTCTGCACAATACCTAGAATCGACGTTGGCCAATCTCACTTAGGATCCTTGGAGGGTATACCCACGATTATGTGTGGGATCTTGTACTAGGGTGTAAGTCCGTTAAGCAGGTCATCAACATAACTTTTCCATATTATTTATCCCATCCCCTTATTGTTTTAGTTTCTTGATGTTGGATTTCATCACCAACTAGTGACTTTAGAATAACAAGGTTTGTTTTCTTAGTTTGATTTCTAGATTTTATTGGTGAGTATTTTTTTCTTCCCTAGTTGGCCATATATTTTTTTCATTCTTTACTTGGATCAACCAACATCGGCTTTCATCATTCATGTAGGATGCAAGGGATACCCCGAGAAGATTCAGAAGGTTATCTCCCTTTGCTTCCTAATTCACTAGAAGGCTCTCCTGAGGGAGTAGTCAATAATGAAGTAGCTTCTAAAATTGGAAGCACACACTCTTTGGAGGGATTTCAAATTGTTTCAGATTCCTTAGAGGCATTCCAACTTCCCCAAAACCTGTCGTTGAGTGTTAGAAAAGATCTACATCTGCTTTGGATGAACTTGTTGAGAGAGATTTTTTTTTTTGAGAATACTGAGGTACCTACCAGACCTAACGCAGGATCTGGACTAGAGGATCCACTTTTTCATAGCCAATCATTTAGGACCCTGACTCACACTGTCAAAAATTTTAATCCTAGTTTCTTCCCTTTGAAAGTACATGATATGTAAGACAACCTAGGAGCGACTCCTGATCAACCTATGACATCACAAATGGCTGAGATGTTTGTTACCTATACGGTAGATTCAGACCAATTTACTGGTACTACCAGTAGTGTCACTGTCATTCCAGACCAATTGTTGGTTGGTTCTCACTCGATTCTTCCTCTCCATATGGCCCATTCTATTATGGTCCCACCAGCTACCACGGTTTATACCAAAAATGTGGTTATCACTCAAGCTCCTATTGGAACACCACTTCTGCCTAGACCAAATCCATCACTTCGCCCTGGGTATAAAGCTTTGATTTCTTCCATCGCTATCCCTACCCAAATCCCATTCGAAGGGTTTGGACTCTTTGTTCCTCTTGGGTATAATGTTGTGAGTCATTTTGTTCCTACACCTGCTCAGGTTCTCTCCTGAGGGTCGTACATTCATCCTCTTCCTTTATTAGGAGGATCTAATAATCTCGGCCTTAGTGGCTCCAATCCAATTGGAGGCATCAATACTTATGTCACTTCTAGTTTTCAGATTCCTGTTAGAGGTCAACCTCAATTTGGGGGACAACCTTATATTGGGGAACAACCTCAAATTGGGGGGAAACCTCAAGTTGGAGCCCATAACCCAGTTTATGGACAAAATGTTCTTGTGTTACAATCTCAACCTTGGAATCTTCCTTTACAAGGGAATCAAAAAACGCCTGGGGGGAAACATATTCAAGTCAATTATTTTTTCCCCCCTAACCTCAATCAATCATATCAAGTTTATTTGAATCCCACATGGGGTCAAAACTTTCAATCTAATGTTCCTTTTCAAGGAAACATACCTAATAAACCCAACCCTGTGGGCTATCTTCCTCAAAATCCTCCACAACCGAATCTGTCATGGTTGTCTAATTATCTCCAGACTGCTTATGGTCCTATTGGTATACCTATGGGGCCTCCCCCTCAGAACTATCAGTTTCCTCAAGTGAACTGATAGTTTCCTTTTCTGGCCACTTTGGATTTACCATATTTTTCTAGGATTTTAGATGATCCTATTGTGCACTCTCCTTATTGGCCTGTCATACCATCCAAACTACCGTCTAACATTCCTAAATTTGATGGTCGAGCAGGAGAAGACCTGAATAATCATTTTATGACTTTTCATCTTTGGTGTTTTTCCAACTCATTGATGGATGACTCTGTAAGATTACGACTTTTCCAAGGAACTCTCATGAGTTCGGCAACAAAATGGTACATCGAGTTACCACAAGGATTCTTTAATGACTTCAACACCTTGGCCATGGCCTTTTTGACACATTACCAGTTTCCAATTTGATACGAGACGAGAACCGAAATTTAAATTTCTTTCAAATAGTTCTCATCCACTCATATCTTTGATCACATTCATGAGTGGAGGAGGAAAATACATTTAATCAAAGTTCCTCTTCCTGATCAAATATTGACTTAGTGGTTTACTAAATCACTCATTGGGCCTATCACCTGTGATGTTTCCATGGGTGGTGTCATCACTGAAGAGCATGCAGTTATTCATGCTCGGTATTTAGATCCCGTTTATTCATAAACAAGAACAGTTTACGATTTGATCCCTGAAGCTCCTCGTCCTTTCACAAACCCTACCCCAACACCTTCAACAGCTTCTCATGTTGTTGATGGTGTAATTGGCACCTTTCATCTGGATAATAAGTATGCACACGCCAGTCACACCAATCCAAAATATACTACGTCTAATGTACATAATTCTCCTACTCCTACTCCTTTTGTCGGTAAAACCCTCAAAGTTAATTCGGTTCAATCTGCACCTACCAAGAAAAACCAAAATAAAAAGAAAGCGAAGGGTAATAATAAAGAGGACAAAAATAACAATCAACCATATGATAAAGCCAAAACAAAACCCGCTGATGATAAATATAAACGTAAGCCTCATTACCCTTGTCTTATTTGTGGTGGCAACCATTATATGAAAGATTGTCCATGACACATTGAGGTTACTAAGTTCCTCCAAGGGACCGGGAAGCCTTCTACACCTGTCGTCTTGTCACAACCATTTCCTTCTCAGTAGTAGGCCCAATTGGTCATTCATGGCCAACCCTCCCCCTCTACCTCATCTTATGTCCTTATGTGTACTCGTGACTCCAAGAAGAATGAAGTTTCCATCACAACTCGAGCCAAATATTACTCTTCGTTGAAGGAGAAAGTTCATGATATACCACCTTTTGGTTCAAACTCCTCTCCCAACTTCACCTCCAAATGATCCTCTTTATCGTGAATGATCGGGTGTCAATATAGTTCTTAACCCTCCTCCCAAGGGCATTGTTTGAAAGTCCTCGCTTAATCCTCATGTACGTGCTTCCCAAAACTACAGTATTGTAGAAGACCTTACGCAAGCACCCTCTATGATGTTGTCTCTCAAAGTCCTTCAAAGTTTTATCTCTCAACAGAAGGCATTGTTAAAGGCCATTGGTGGAATTGACCCTACCGACACAAATTTAATAATATTTGACATGGAAGAGCATATTCCAAGGCTTCCTCCTCAACTAGCATTTCAGATCCAAGTTGTTGTAGAAAACAAGAATATCTATAGAAATTTTATCGACGAAGGAGCCTCGACTTGCATTATGTTTGTTACTTGTTGGAAAGCCATTGGATATCCTTCCCTCACTGTGTCACACAATACCCTTAAGGCCTTCAATGGTACAGGTTTCAAACCTTACGGTGTTCTTCCCTCATTTTCTATTACGTTGGAAAGTAAATCGATCAATGTAGAGGTTAAGGGCTTTGATGAACCTCTTGATTATAATATTTTGCTTGGTCGTAGTTGGATCAATTCCATGCGCACAGTTGTGTCTACCATTTTCTGTGTGATATGTTTCCTGCACCAAGGAAAGGTCGTTACTGTTGACCAACTGGCCTTCTTTAATTTTGATTATCATACTAGCAGCATTCCTTTTATCTTGAAGACACCTCTTGGTTATGAGAATTTCGGTATGGGTCTATTAAAAGATTCAACCTTGATGGGTACATTTCCAATCCCACCACCTGATATATCTCCTCCTTTTTTCGCTTCTATTAACATGATCTCCACCACTTTTAGTGATACCCCTACGTCTTATGACCCTTGACCCTGGTGATTGTCTTTGTTATGGTGACAAGTTACCTTTAAGCCTAGTCAAATCTACTTATCAAGTTATTCAATCAACAACCCCCTCTCCTCCTTCTCTCTGTGATACATCTCCATATCTATTCCACGTGATCTTTCCTACTGATGATATGATCATGTCAGTCATGTCTATGGAAGATACTCCATGGGACAATGGGAATCATCATTCTATTATCTTACTAGAATGTGATACCATAGAGAGTTACCAACATATTTTGACTCCATCAATCGTTGTTGTTATTTATTAAGTTTCTGAGTCAACAGATGATGTCTTGTACAAAGGGAACTTGAGTTAAATTTCACCTAATGTTCCTATTGACATATCGATTAAACCTGGAGTCATGGAAATTTTTATATCCGTTATTCAAGTTCTACTGATGAGGTGTACACCTATAAAGCCCTTTTTCAGGATTTTCGTGATGTTTTCGCCTAGAGTTATTAAGAAATGCCAGGTATTGATCTTGATAATGTTGTGCATGAGATTAAGACATATCCAGATGCTAAACGCATTCGGTAGAGAGTTTTCCCAATCCAGCCACATATAGCTACTTCTATCAAGATTTATTTTGAAAAACTTCTTAAAGATGACTTTGTCTATCCTGTGGCTTTGACCGATTGAGTATCCAATTTCATTCGGGTGAATAAGAAATAAGGTATGATCCACATTTTTGTAGATTATAGGGATATAAATAAATCTTTTCAGAAGAAAAATTGTCCAACCCCTTTCATTGAACAAATCATTGCCGACTTTGTCAGGAGTGAAATATTCTCATTAATGGATTGTTTCTCCAGCTATAATCAAATTAATATTTTACCAGCGGTTCAACAAAAGACTTCTTTTATTTTCCCTCGGGGAACCGTCGCTTACTGGAAACTACCCTTTGGTCTCAAAAATGTTGGTGTGAACTTTCAACACTCTATGTCTTACGCTTTTCATGACATTAAGAACATTTTGCAACCCTATCTTGACGATATACCAATGCATTCCATGAATCGTCAAGATCACCCGACACATTTACAGGCCATTTTCGTACGTTGTCATTATTATTGCATACATTTGAATTCACAGAAATGTGTTTTTTGTGTGGAATCCGACCAACTTCTTGGTTTCATTGTGTTTATACATGGGATTCAGGTAGACCCTTTGAAGGTTGAGTCTATTATTAATCGACCTCCTCCTTCCACATTACGCCAGCTCAAAAGTTTGCAAGGGAAAGAAAAAATTTTACGTCGATTCATTCCCAATTATGATGAATTAACGAAAGTGTTCACATGGCTACTCAAGAAAGGTTATGAGTTTGTGTGGGACGATACTGCAAAAAAATATTTTGAGGCTTTAAAATTTGCCTTAACCTGTACACCACTCATGTCTCCCCTGACTATAGTCGATATTATTTCCTACACTTAGCTACTTCAAACTCTACCATTTCCATGGTTTTAGTCCAAGAGGTTGAATCACATGATGAACATGTGATATACTATTTGAGTCGGAGTCTCAAAACTACCAAAACTTGGTGTCACTCCCCCTCCTCTCCAAAGGGTTGCGTGACCTCCTAGTCTTGGATCATTTGAAAACACTGAGTCAGAGTGACTCCTTGGATTCGCCCCTGGAACCCAAATCTTCTATCAAAGGGCCTTCCTTTCTCTAGCGCATGTTATGTGGCACCCACAGACACTCTCCTTTGATGTGATCACGGGATGTGACCATGGGCCAACTCCTTTCATAACCCCATGCTTCAAGACTTTCGTGAACAAGTTGATCCTCTTTCTGAATTTTCGAATTGACGAATGCTTCAGGACCAAATCTATAGTCCACATTCCTCTCGCGACCAACGGCTGTGATCAATTTGCAAGTTCAGTATTAGTTAGTCCTCCTCTCAGGTATTCTCCTTTCAACTTACCCCGAACTGCATGGATATATACCACATTCCATCTGGATCTAACGGTCCAGAATGAAATAGTTCTTCACAAATTCGCGAATGTAGAATTCCTGCAGAAACCCCAATAGATCTAGAATTCTAGTTAAATTGAACACTAACAATTTGTTGATATTCAAGAGATGAGAGAAAAAAAATTCTCCATAAATCAGAGAATTATATTAATAAAAAATGAATATACATGAGAAACCATCCTCAAAAAGAAGAGAGGAGGTGAATATATAGAATTTCCAACATAGAAATTCTAGTAAAAAAAACATAGAAATAGCTAAAATAGGTGTCATAAGCTAAGGGAGACCACATAGTTTGACCTAGACCACTAAAGATACATGTCACACACTCATTAATTTCCACAAGAGTCAAGTGATGTGCATTAGCTCACTTAAGCTCACTTAACTGATAAGAGAATCAGTTCCAACTCACTTAACTGACCCAAAATAGTAGTTACTAATAATAGTAACAACAAAAATCATTAATTAAGGAATAAATATCTCACTCAAAGAGGAGGTGTGCATTTCCCAATAATAGATGAGTTTTTCATGGGGGAGTTGGAATAAATCAAGAATAAATCAAGGAAAATCAAGAAAATCAAGAACCGGGAGTTGAGTCTTGATCTAAAATTAGCAGTTTTCCCTAAAATCTAGGGATGAGGCGCCCTTCTTCTCTGTGTGGCCAAATTAGGTGAAATAAAGTGTAAATGAATGTATTAACCAAGATATAGGATTCTAATCTAGGTATAAACTAATGTAAGTTAGGATTATGCTCCAACACCCCACCTTAAGCCTAACTGTAATGACAAAAAATTTGAGTCTCAACAACTTCGCCATTTTAGGTACTCATTAAATAAAGGAATTCCTCATGAAAAGAGGAAAGAGGGAAAAAAACATGGGAAAACACCCCCCCCAAAAAGAGGAAAAAAATGTTGAGTGGCCAAAAATGACCTACTCAATTGTCTCCACCACTCCAAGCATAACTCTCAGTTCTAAAAATTTCTTTTTAGTGAAGGAATTGGTGAAGATGTCTGGAACCTCATTGTGGGACTTTGGATCTGAACCAAGTGACATATATCAATGTATGGGTATAAATTTTTATGTGGGATCCAGGGCTTGAGGATCCCCAAAATATTGTGATCTAGTCCTTCTTGTATCTGCAGGATCACCGACTAGTTCACCCGCATCTTGCAGGGTTTTCTCTGCCCAAGTTGGAAACTGAGTTGGAGCAGCCATGAACTGCTCCTCATCCTATATATCAAACTTTAAAGTCTTCTCTGATGGTTTTTCTGAAGTGCTCGAAGAATTTTTTGACTCCTCCTCATTAGTGACAACAAGCGGTTCCTCGGCAGGGTCTTCTGAAAAATGATGTAGTGATTCTTCTTCAAACTTCACACTTCGAGCTAGATTGAACTTTTCAGTGTGAGATTATAGAAATATATATCCTTTGACACCTTCAAGATATCCTAAAAATATGCATTCAACACTTTTAGGCTCCAAATCCTTTTATCTGTCAGAATGTGAGCCCATGCTCGTGAGCCAAAAATACAAATGTGCGACACTTTCGGTTTCTTACCGGTCCAACATTCAAAAGGAGTGGTGCCTTTGAGTGATTTGTGAGGAAATAGGTTCTGAATTTATTCTTCAAAATTAATAGCTTCATCCCATAGCTTGGGAGATAATGATTTCGACTGTAGCATACAATTTTCCATCTCTTTTAAGGACCGATATTTTCTCTCCACAACACCGTTCTGTTGTGGTGTATATGGCACTGTGTGTTGTAGTTGTATACTAATTAAAGGTTGTGGGAATGGGACCTTAATGTCACTATGAATCATACCAAGTGGTGAAGAAGCTCTCTATGCCTTCCCTTTGTCAAAATTTTTCTCTGGAAGCTTGCCGAGAATGCATCCTTGACATACACCGCTTGTGAATTTAATAGTTGGCAATCCTTCTACCATGTTTTCCTTGCTGAGTTGATGCAAGTAATTATATTTTATATGGCCAAATATTTCATGCCATAACTTTATGATATCATTATATTGTGAAATAAATACAGTGCTAATAGATTTAGGAACAAAGTGGGAGAAGAAATACAAACGAGAACCGTGATCTGCAATTCCATGTGCAAGTTGTGAGCCTGTGGAAATGTCAGTAATCATTGTGGAGTCTGAAGTGAAATCCACCTTCCTTCAAAATATGGAATGAGTGATATGATATATTGAGAGAATATTTGTGGACAGCGAGGGTACATGAAGCACATTTTTTAAGCAGCCCCCTTCAATATCAACAATTCCTTCTCTGCACACCTTTGCGGGTGCGGCATCTCCCAAGTAAATTGGGGATCTAGTGCTTTCTTCGATGGAGGAAAATTAATCTTTTGATGAAGCCATATGGTTCAATGCACCTTGATCAAGGATCCAAGATTATGGAGTAGATGTGAAATCCATTAAATCATTACCATCTCGTTCTCTCCCTCCTGTTCTGTTATCATCTTTCTTCTTTGCATTTTTGGGCACTGTGAGATTGTGCTACTGCAATTGCTTAGCCATCTCATCGATAGTCTTCCTCATGAAATTTTCTTCGAGATGAAAAAATTTGGAACAGTAGCTGCAAAGTGTTCTTTCCTTATTCTTATTCTTACCCTTAGACTCATAAGAGTTCTCTGAATATTGTGCGAATCTCTCCTTCTTCGATTCAGGAAATTTAGCCGTTCCTTTTTCCTTGTCTTTTCCACTGCTCTTTGGAGCATCAATAGCCGCAAGCGCTTGGTTTTTGGAATTCTTGATGGGACAAATTTTGAATAAATTATCTTTATCTTGAGTCAATTCTGCAATGGAATCATTTAATGGAGGCATTTTCCATTTTTCCTGAGTCAATTTAGATGCTTGAAAAGATGACACAAATACGGAATATTCAAGGCCTAGTTTCGAGAGAATTGAAAGGATGAGTTGTTCTTCCCCTTTTGTGACTCCACATGCATTAAGTTCAATGAGGAGGGATTTGAACTTGGTGAATAATTATTGCAGGTTGTTGAAATGAATTGGACTTAGGGATATGAGTTCATTCTCTAGTTGATGCACTCTCATTGCATCCTGCTTGGCGAATAGTCCTTCCAATGTGGTCCATACCACATTGAGAATAGTGGCTCCATTGACATGAAAGAGGATATCTCTAGAAATTGATAGGAATATTATCCCAATTGATTCATATAATTTATTGAAATACTTTATCTTCTCCACTGCAGTAGTTAGTTCTTTCTCTGTTCCCATTGTTACTCGGTAAAGCCCTTTGCTTCAGAGGAGCAGAGAGATCTCTGTCTTCCATTCGAAGTAATTCAAAGGATTTAGAATGAGATTTGTGGGATGAGAGAGATGATACATTTCTGCTTTATTCTCCTCCTAATGATATATACCTGCAAATAAAACCATGTACAATCCACTAGATTCAATCTAGCTCTGATACCACGTAGAATTCCTGCAGAAAACCCGATAGATCTAGAATTCTAGTTAAATTGAACACAAACAATTTGATGATATTCAAGAGATGAGAGAAAGTTTTTTCTCCATAAATCATAGAATTATATTAATAAAAAATTAATATACATGAGAAAACATCCTCAAAAAGAAGAGAGGAGGTGAATATATAGAATTTCCAACATAGAAATTCTAGTCAAAAAAAGCTAGAAATAGATCAAATAAGTGTCATAAACTAAGGGAGACCACATAGTTCGACCTAGACCACTAAAGATACACATCACACACTCATTAATGTCCAAAATAGTAAAGTGATATGCATTATCTCACTTAATCTCACTTAACTAACAAGAGAAGTAGTTCCAACTCACGTAACTGGCTCGAAATAGTAGTTACTAATAATAGTAACAACAAAAATCATTAATTAAGGAATAAATCTCTCACTCAAAGAGGAGGTGCAAATTTCCCAATAATAGATGAGTTTTTCATGGGGGATTTGGAATAAATCAAGAATAAATCAAGAATAAATCAAGAAAAATCAAGAACCGGGAGTTGAGTCTTGATCTAAAATTAGCAGTTTTCCCTAAAATCTAGGGATGAGGTGCCCTTCTTCTCTATGTGGCCAAATTAGGTAAAATAAAGTGTAAATGAATGTATTAACCAATATATAGGAGTCTAATCTAGGTATAAACTAATTTAAGTTAGGATTATGCTCCAACAGTGAAGACCTTTGTTTTCTTCTGACAACCCTTCCGAAGTTCCTTCTCTCAAACCTATCGATCTTTTGACACCTGTATCCCCCTCGATGATGGAATATTTCTTGGTCTTCGAGACTTTGTCTAGTTTTCAAATCCTTTCACACTGTTGAGCACTCAACACAGCGTAAAAAGCCTATGTCACATTTTTCTTTTTTGGGTACCACTTTATCTGTTGCACTGTCTAATTTGAACTTAGTATGAAAAATGTTGTCTTTTCTTATATTCTATTTTCATTTAAGTCTTTCAAAGTTTTCTCAGGCATTAAAAAACCAATAACTTAAAATACTAATATCTAAATTAGATATTTGACAGCCAAAACTTTCCCCGACAAACCAAAGGAATTCGACATCAGAAAGGACTAGGCGTGAAAGAAAAAAAACACTCGAGAGAACCAAAGTGTAGAGTTTTGATCTTCGTTGGCATCGGAAGATGCGAGTTTTATCTCATGACAAGCATCATCGAAGATATCATTGATGACCGATCCCTTCGGCATTGGTGAACGACTAAAAGAGTAATTGCTTGTGAAGAATTAAATGATATCACCGAACGCTAACTTTCGAAATGTTTTCGGCATCGAGGGGATTTGAGGATGATAACCCACAAGGAAACCACACAATGAGTTTATTTCCAAAAGTCAACCACCAATACTTTTCAGCATCAACAGTCCCAACTCTATTTTAAAGAAAAGTCCCAACTATGACTGAGATACATTGTCAAACTACCTATCCTATGTTGCCATCTGTTGTTGTCTGAGTGATTAGACATAGGATCTAGTTTTCCCTTGAGTCGTTACTAGATCCCAAGACCCACATTGCATCCCAAACCATTTTTACCACGTCATCATCGTACAATGAGATTCATTGGCATTAGAAGTTTTCTCAGAAGGATACCAACCAGAACATACATACGAATATCATTGATTCTCGATATGTCCACTAAGAAATGCGACGTGATGGGATATGTTTAGCTCTGCGATACGCTAGATACGAGGCATTTAAAAGGTTAATTAATTCTAGGATCTCACATTAGTTACTAATTTGTTTGCAAATTTCAAGGATGGTTTTAGCATGCCGATACAATGCATTTCCCTCTACTCCTCCACCATCAACCCACATAGAATTTATTTGCAAATATTTGTCAGTAGGTTGTTTTGAATTTCATCCATTACTCATATTAACTGGTTGATATGACTGGTAGGATCTCTCCTGTTATATTCTTTTGAGTCATTGTAAACAAGCTTATTTTGTGTGCAAAGGAGTTACAAGCATCCAGAGGAGTGAGACAAGAAATCTGGGGAAGGCTTCCAAGGTTTAGTGAGTATTAAACAACAGTTTTAGCAAGCGTTACATGTATGTACAATCTTATGGATGTTTTACGCTTCATTTCATAGGACTTTTATCCAACGTTATTCTATACACATGCCTAAAGAATCATTTTCAATTGCAAGGAAAATGAATCTGAAGAAACCTAACACCAAGAAATCTCCAAGAGCACCAAAGCTACAAGAACCAGAGGTGGGAGAGGGTGCCTCCCCAATAGTTGCTAGAAAATTGGAATTTTCTCTAAAGCTAGTGCCCATCATCAAAGCAGCCACCAAGAAGTATTTTGTTTATCCCCTGGCCTTTGAAGACACAGATGCAAACATTGGGACCAAGACCGTATTCCCGCACTGGGATGAAATTTTCAAGAAAATCAAGAGGGAGAAATTCCCTGAATATACCTCGCACAATGATCTTGATACGAGAAGACTCGATGATGAAGTCCTCCCGAATGTCCGAAAGGATTATCTGCACATGGTGGTGAGTAGGAATCCAGTATTCCCCTACATATAACTGCTGAAATGGCTTATTGATCACACTGTCATGCAAAGGCTTTTGATTAATTATGACAATCGAAGATGCGTCGGAGTTTTTCTTCCAGTAGAAGTGCATAATTATTACAATCTTAGACAACTGGAAGAGCAGTTGAACACTAATTTTGTTTTTAGTTTCTATGAGAAACACTACACCAACAAGGTGATGGCTTCCTAGTGGAGAGAGGATAAAAATTTCACCAATTGGACCTCCGGCTGGTACCCGTCGACCAACCTTAGAGATCCTTACATCTATCTAATTGCCCTCCTTTGCATATTACATGGGGATAATGACTACTCCAAGTTTTCAGAAGCTTGGATGCCTCTAGCTTATACCATAGCCATTTATAGAATAGGTTTTAACTGGAGTGAAATCATCTCCAAATAGTTGAGCACTTGCATACAACAAGATCAGATGCTGAAAGAGGGAGAAACCTTGTCCTTTTACATGGAATTTTATCTTTAGGACACCGTCTGCACCAGCAATCCCTTTGATGGAATGAACTTAAATTGACACACCTCAGAGCTCTCGTTCCAAGTTTATTTCATCATCTTATGGGAGAACAGGTACAAGAAATCCTGCTCTCATCTGCGACTAGTTTATCACACATATTTATTTGTTGTTGTTCAGGAAAGAATGCCCAAGGCTCTCGGACGTAGCCAAAAATATTATACCGAAGTTTGGGCACTGGTATTTAGATGAGTGTGATACCTACATCATGGTTTTCGGCGCCACTGGAGCACCTCATATGCTACCTGTATATGTCCCCGATCAACTAATAGTAGGGGAAATATGTTATTAGACCATCCTGCAAGGTTACAATGCTACTTTGGTAAAGGATAAGAAGAGGCCCTTCATACCCTATGGGTTTCATGTTGGTTTCTACATGGTGAAGGACACTACTCAAGACAAATAGGAGGGGTTGAACCAATTGGAGTTATGATTCCATACTAGTCTCTTTTGCAAGCACGACCCAAAAGTTTTAGTACTAAAGCACACATCACAGGTATCTTCCTACTGGCCATACACGCATGACCGTTTTAAAGATGAAATCTTCATCAAAAATGCTCAAAAATGGGATGAGGTGATGGCCAAGATGGCTAGCCCTAAGGAAAATAGGTTCAAGGCTATGAGTTGGGATGAACAAGAAATAGTCCTGGAACAAACACTTTAGGAGAACATGAAGACAAGAGAAGAAATGATATCAGTCGAAGCAGTGGGATCTCCCTAGCGAGCCACTAAAATGACAAAGATTTCCCAGGTAACCCCAGTACAAGATAGGTATTTCTTAGAGGTTCAAGCTATGCAGGGAATATGGGGACTCATATATCAACAAACCCAACAGATAATGATGTGGATACAGGATAACATGGACCTCGGCATAGTGTTAAGGCTTCTGACCGATAGCCCAAAAGAAAGCCCAATGGAGGCAAGCGACCCTAATTCCATAAACCTTGGTAAAATCGATGGGTCAGGTGACCTTGATTCCACAAGTCCACCGGTCGAATCGCCGATAGGTGTGATGATTCAACCATAGATGTGCCAGGTATCAATGGAAACAGGAATGCCTAATCCTTTGAGGAGTTTATAAATACATATAGTGATGATGAGATCCTGAAGGAATATGTTGAGACCCTTGTGCATATCCAAGAAGAAAAGGAACCTGAGAAGACTACTTCTCCTGATCCTAGGGTTCCAACCCAAGAGGTCCCATGAAAGGAAATAGAAACTGAAAATGTTCCCAACACAAAGATGCTCAATGCTCAGGAGACCTGAGTAGACAATCTGAAAGACAAGTCAGAACCGGATGAGTCAAAGTAAGGATCCCCACAAAAGGAAATCGATGTTCCAATGATCGATGGACAAGTAAGTATCGATTCTTTTCCCAATGCCTCTATTTCGCTTGATACTCAGATCCTAGATAAGAGACAAGTAGAGATTGGGCCTTTGGAGAACAACAAGAAAGTTAAAGAACCAATATTGAACAAGTATACACCACTGGGAGTCTAGGAAACACACTTACATGGGGTGATCAGCAGATTCCCAAAACTGTGGATGAGGTAGCTGATATCTATGCAATCTCCTATGATCAAAAGAAGAAGGCCATTGTCCAAAAAACCAAAAAGAAAAGTAGGATCATGTTGGATCGTTCCATCCTCATCACTACAGAGGATAACTTGATAAACACAGAAAATTCTAGAACATATGAGCTCATCGGCGCAGCGATGGTGATTTCAGATGCCACCCTAGACAAACCCAAATGGGATGAAAAAGAGTTGGATGGCACCCTGAAGGAGATAGAACATTTGCGACACCTATATTAATACTATCAAGTCACCACTCAGACCACGGTTTACCTAAGAAGCGAGTTCGAAGAGGCTTACAACAGGTTCACACCCAAGCGACACCTGTTCACTGCGAAGATAGCTGGGCTCCGGGAAGACACTCTCATGGCCTTGCTTTGACGACTCACAACATGT